>NTHP01001081.1:19573-62037 GCA_003416845.1 Oplegnathus fasciatus | reverse complement strand
GGCTTCTGGATTTTCATGGAGACAGATTCTGCCTTTGTGATTAGCGACTCTCTGTTTTCATGACAATCAGTTACAATACAGCTCACACACATACACATGGATCCCACATCTTTACCAATTATTTAAACCAAATGAACTCATTTGCCGAAGGGCATATTAACACCTACCACCTTTGTAGTTCAGTCACACTGACACGCAGTGTTTACTCCTTAAATGTGGTTGCTTTTGGGCAATTGAAAACATTTCAACTTCCATCCATGCATTTTCTGCTCATTAACTGGGGTGGTCTGCCAGCAGAACTACCTCATCTGCAAAAAGCAGAGATCCTGAAGTCACCAAACTGGACTCTCCGTCCCTCAACTGCACCTTGAGGTTTTGTCCATGAAAATCACAAACAGAATAGGTGACAAGGTACAATCCTGACAGAGCCCAGTGCCGCAGAGAACATACTTGACTTCTTATGAAGAAGACACCCCAAGACACACATCATAAGCTCTCTCCAAGTCTACCACGGTCATGTAGACTGGATAGGTAAATCCACATGATCCCTCTACATTCCTTGCAAGAGTTAAGAATTGGTCCACTGTTGCATGACCAGGACAGAAACCTTATTGCTCCGTCTCAGTCTGGGGTTCATCAATCAGCCTGAGCCCGACTAAGAGCACTTCAAAGACTTATAAGGATCGGCATCTTCGGAACAGAGCAACCTTGCCCAGAATATGGAGACTGAACTGTGGGCAAACTACAGTCTGGGCTGATGTACATGTTCAGTTATTTCATCAGGTGTTTAAATCTGTTATGCTCAGCTGAAGTTAGATGGTTGACCACCTACTTCACCTACCTGCTGCCCATATTTGTCACTTTGCAGAATATTTGTTAGACAAAATCTCTGTCTATTAGAATAGCAGTGTGTAAGTCCATGTAACTTTGAGCAATTTAATGTACACAATCAAAGTTCAAAAATGCAATGCTGTTACCATTGAAAACAAAACTGAAGTCATGGTCACACCTCTTTGCTCTTACATAAAGTGTTGCATGGTACTGTACTTTTTCTTTATATATAGGTCAATTGTCTGACTGACTCCCTCTCTCTTTGTCTCTCTATGTCTCTCGCCCTGTGGCAGGCCGGCTCCTAAGGCCTCGTCAGAGCAGGGCAGCAGCAGTGACAAGAAGGAACGTCCCATGAGCACCATGAGTGAGGCATCAAACTACACAGGTGGCTCCGACTACAGCACCTTCCCTGGCAGCCCGGCTACCACCGTCACTACTGCCACCACCACCTCCACGTCATCTACACGGGTCAGTCTCCATCCAAACACGCCTTAAAGCTTAAAACTAATGACATTCCCAATCGGCCTCAGCTGTACTTTGTGTTAAGTTCTGGTGTGTGGTGAACATAAACATTATCCGTCTCTTAATAGACTATTTTAAAGTTTCTGTAAATGCAGCACACACCGGCTGTGTAATTTGACACTCATAGCAAACACCGGACATGCAATACAGATACAAGATACAACATTTTGGGAAGTACGCTTTGAGCCATAACTTCCTGGAATCTCCGCAGCAGTTGCTCAGAGTCAAGAAATAGTCTGGCGTCCTGCACATAAGATAAAATAAGCCTTTAATCAGAGGGAAATTCGGGGACATCCTCCGTAAAGAGGTGAACTGTCATTTTGACACTTCAGTTTTTGGATGGATTTAACGAACAAGATCTAGCTTGTTAATTAGTGAGCTTGACAGGAGCTGGTAGAAGGGGCCTGTGAATATTCTCATTCATCCAGGTCATAGTTATCTCAAGGAAATTGAATCGAACACAACTGGATTTTTTGGTTTTGTCTGTGAAGACGTTTCACCTCTCATCCAAGAGGCTTCATCAGTTCGTGCTTGTTTGACCAGGCTAGACTGGTCAAACAAGCATGAACTGACCAAAAAACCAAAAAATCCAGTTGCGTTCGATTCAATTTCCTTGAGATGAGCTGGTAGAAGGCTTTTTTAACTGCTGGACAGAGCCAGGCTAGCTGTTTCCCCTTGTTTACAGTCTTTGTGCTAAGCTAAGCTAACTGGCTGCTGCCTGTGGCCTTATATTTGATGCACAGACATGAGACTGATTTTAATCTTTTCATCTAACTCTCTGCCAGAAAGCGAATAAGCATGTTTCCCAAAGTGTGAAACTAGTCCTTTAAAATAATCAGTTGCAAACTGGATTATGCAAAAGAAGCAGCTGCTCAGGTTCAAGAAGTTGTCCTTGGTATTTTTTACATTTAGCACATTTAGCGTAATTTGATAATTGATGGAATGAATGAAACAGATTCATTTAAGTGATCCACGCCAACATTAAACCGTCATCAGCCCCTACCACCCCTGAAAGAGTTGATTTGTTGTTCCCATAATGCTGTGCTGGAGGTCAACCTCAGGCCATTTATAATGGTAACATGCTGAATCGTCACTGACTCCCAGCACTCAGTGACTGTCCTGGAATGTGTCCATGTTGTGTCATTACCTCTCATTTCAGGCTGGCGAAGTGGGAGTATGAAGCAGGCTAACTCAGCTGTATTAGCAGTGAGCGTGTCATCTGCACGGGTCACTGCGTTGTTAGATTGAGCAGCGTTTCCATTTATAAATGCTTAGTGAACCTCACAAACACACAGGAAATATATATGCATGGGGAGATCAAATCAGAAGTTCTGTGCTTTCATGAATAAGTGATGCTTATACTATTATTACTTCTGCTTACACGGGCAAAAGAAAGTATAACACCGCATATCTATCTTGATGTATTCATGAGAGGTCATTATTTATAACCAAGCTGTATGGGTCCTGCTCCATGGCTCACCGGAGAAACATTTGAAAAAGAACGACACACAGAGTGCCTATAGAAGAAGATGCATTTCAGGAAAAAGGTCAAAACACCCATGAAGAAGTTTTGAGGATATTTTGCAGTGTAAATAATTGAGTTGTTCTTGTTTTCCTTGCTTAAAAATTCTGCCACCAAACAAACCTATGCCAGAGTAAACTAGTTCACATGTAATAACAGCTTGACAATAGTGACAAAGATGTAGGTTTTGGTCTTTTTCTCTTTTTGAAAGTCACAATATGGCCAACCCCCCTTGGTTCCAATGAAGGGAAATCTTAATGTTACAATGATATTTTCTGAATAACTAGTGAGCTTACAACTTCGTGGCAACAATTTGGGGAAGGCCCTTTTGTCAACATGACACAAAGCCAGCTCCATAAAGAAATGGTTTTCCCAGTTTGGTATGGAAGAACTTGACTGGCCTGTATAGAGCCCTGACCTCAACCCCGTCCAACACCTTTGGGATGAACTGGTTTATATTTTGTCTATTGTCCTCACCTCTAAAAATATTTAAACATTTTGCAGTATATATTAAATACATAATCCCCAAATTACTAAGCTGTTATTCAAAGTATACTGTTTAATAGGACCAAAAGGGTTTTCCCTCTGGGTAGCAGGATATGTAATGACAGTCAATCTGTTACTTTATGCAGTATTCTATGTAAACCTTGTCTACTAGAAATTACAATTGTATACTACTAATTTGCAACAGTAAATACATTTTGATACAATGTAATATTGTATGTAATATGCCTGAATTGTTATTTTTCATCAACATAATGAAAAAGCTTTTTTTAATTAACGTGCTGTATGTATTGTATCTGCAAAATCGCAAAACTTTGATTCTGAACATACCTGCAAAATGTTGACTGACAACAGATTTCTTTTGCTTCCCTACAATATCTTCTCTTAGCAACTACAGCATGATTAACATTTTTATGATTATGTTTATGCAACTCAAAGCCCTTGCTTATGGTTAGGGAAAGGTCATGTAAAAAGTCCACGATGACTTGAATCACAAGGCAATATTTAACCAAAAACATGATCCCTTTCCCTAACCTTAACCTAGTTTATTAAGTGAAGCAAAGCCATTTTTATTTATATAGCCTAAAGCAGAAATGTTCTTCAAATGTATTGTTTACAATCTGTGTAGCATACAGCATTTTTAGACCCCCAAGTTTTAGTACCCTAAACCTAAACCTAACTACATGCTGGACTCCAACTGGTGGCATGCCAACTTCAGTCTCTTGTGTTAAAGTCCAGAGAAAGTAGCGCTTCCAGTGAACGTAATACAGCCAGCAAATACATTTCTCCTAAAACTGCATTTGGTATACAAATTTGTAGGAGACAGGTTAGCCTGTTGGCAAATGTAAACTATGGAGTAAGGGTAACCCCTGCGCCTACAGCAAATTTCATGGCGATCTGGCAATTAGTTTCTAGTGTAAAAAGTTAAAGAGAAAAGGTTGTACTAAAAAATTAAACAGTAATCCACTGGGGAGTGTGCATGTCCTGTATGAATACAGATGGATATTCTCTCAAGATGGCTGCTTCAGTGTGTCGATGGGCATTGTTTTGTCTAATTTAGTTTGTTAATTCAATGTTTTGCTGTACTACCCGGAGCTCTTTCAACAGAGAAGAGCTCATGAGCATCAGGGAACAACTCCAGTGGACGTATTTCCCACTTTTCTCGCCTCATCCATGGAATTATTGGACATTCTCATCAAAGGTGCCCTCACCTTTGTCCATGCAGTGGAACGCCGGAGGAGAAGGAAGACACAGAACTTTTCATGCCACATACCAGCCCACTTCAAGACCTCCACCATCATCGCTGTCCCCCAAAAAACAATCATTACTGATCAATGATGGTGCACTTCCACACCGCCGCCATGGAGTCCTTCCTTACCTCCTCCATCACCATCTGGTATGCTGCTGCCACTGCCAAGGCCAAAGGCAGACTGCAGTGTGTCAGTCGCTCCAACGAGAAGGTGGTTGGCTGCAATCTGTCATCCATCCAGGACCTCCCACCCCAGATACAAACGTTTTGAGCCACTCCCCTCGGGCAGGATGCTGCGGTCCAGTTTCCTCTCAACTGCAGCTGGCCTCATCAATAAGGCCCGGGACCCCCACTGACACAGACTCTTATACCCCCCACAGTCATTACATGTGACATTAATGTACATATTCTTTATACTTCATACTTTTAATTTTTGCACATCCTTGGTCAATATTTGGTACATTCAGACTGTACAGCTCTCTCATTTTAAGAACAGATATATTTTATATAATATAATATTTTTTTCATATTTTTTTTATTGTTCTATTTTATATTTATATTTCTCTCTCAGAGGGTCACCAAAACTTAAGGTAACTTTACTCTAATGAATACACACGACGTGATAACTTATGGTTCAATAGTAATTCCATCCCAAATGTATACTTAATCAAAGGAGAGTTTTACACTGCAGTGCTGCATTTTTGTGATTTATGATGTATGCAGGATGTGGAATATGCTTTGTTTAATGATGAATACATCTGCCTCTGTTGTTGCTTTTTATAGCTGCTGGAAAAGCTACTTTTTTTAGTATATGAGCTGCTGTACAACCAGTGCACCAAACACTTGATTGTTGTGTTGAGATCAGGGAAAAAAAGCTGATATTTCGGATCATTGTTTCTCTCCCGTATCTCTGGAGTTCTCCCTGCTGTGTTCTCTCTGTAGGAAATGCAAGTTGGAAACACAAGCTCAATCTGAGCTGCTTTTTTGTTGTTGTTTTTCAGAAATGTTTATAAATTATTTTGTGTGACTTATTTATTCAAAAATGTGCATTTCAATATGTCATATCAATATTTCAATAATTTATACAAATTCTCTATATCTATTACTCATTCATGTGTTTCAATAGCCCTCTAGGTCTTCCAAAAAAATTCACAACTTTGGAAAGAGGTCCAACTCCATCAAGAGGAACCCCAATGCCCCGGTGGTGAAGAGCAACTGGCTTTACAAACAGGTAGAGGAGGAAGGCCATTCAACATAAAGATTATGGGATGTGTTTGAGTTTGTGTGGGACTAAGAGTGGAATATGAATGGTGAAAAGTGCACATGGATGAACATACAGTACATAGAAAGTATCATTATTCACTGCATTTAGAATTTTTCATGTTTTAATAAGTTACCACAGTGAAGCACAATAGATATAATTAAAGAAATAGTGAAACATTTTTGAAAATACAGAAGGAAATTAAGGAAGGAAAAATCAGGACGTGGTTACCCAGCTTAGCTTAAAGACTGGAGGCAATGGGAGACAGCTTGCCTGGTTCTGTACAAAGTTCACAGTATACCTGACAAGGCTCAATAATTAACATATTTTATCTGGTTTATTTAATTCATACATAAACAGAAATTCAGTTTTAGGGGGAGTTACGTGCTGGAACAGTGCAGTGACTGTGCGTAGTATACCAGAATCAGAATCAGAATCAGCTTTATTGGCCAGGTATGTGGACACATACAAGGAATTTGATTCCGTTTTTTCTTTGCTCTCAGTGTACATACACAGAAATAGACTTACATACAGCTTAAAACAAGGACAACAAGCTCGACAAGGTAAACATAAACATTAAACTACTATGTACAGGTATGAATATATATATATAAAAAAAGTATATATATACTGTGTAACAAAAACAAAAACAAAACAACAATAGCACGTGTAGACAGTAAGACAATAGTGCAATGGAGCAGAGTGCAAAGGATGCTGAAATAAATATGATTACTGTAACAGGTAGCTTTATACACATGAGGTAGGTTGATATGACAGTATACACAGCGTGCATAGTTTTGTGTTTGAGTGGTGATATTTACATGATAAAAACAGTGTATATTTAAACAATGAAAGTATATAATATAATATAATATAATATAATATAATATACCAAAATTTTTTAGAGATTTGTTTGGAGTTCTATGATTCATTAAGGCTGTAATTTAGCCTTAAAAGCCCCAAAAGGTAACAAGTGTTTTACCTGTCTGTATCTGTGTTTCATGCTTAAATATGTTCCTAAATCAAAGTAAAGTTAAAAAAAAAATGTTTCTGATGTGGCTACCAGACAGCTGCTGGTTTCCATTTATTTTACAAAAGTATGAAAATCAGTGTACAGAGATATGAAACCCACCTGCAGGTTTAATGGTGTTGCAAGTGCCAATTGATCTGACAAGTCTGCACACAATTTCAAGTGTTTTTGGGCTGATTTAAATTCTGAACAGAAATCCATGGAAGTCAGTGGCTGCCCGTCAGGTAGGGAAAAATGACAATTGAGTCTGAGTAAACGCTGAGTAAAGTGTAGCTGTCTTCTAATATTTTCAACATCAACATTATTATTTGTTGGGTAGGAAACACTGAATCCTGCTGCAGTCACAGTGGCTGTGGAACCTGAGGATCCTGTTCCTGCTGCGGGGCTTGACTGGACGTTAGCAAACCTAGCTCGAGGCTCAGCTTGTTCTGTCATTACCTTTCTGCCCACTCACTGCAAGTTGAGCAATTTTCTTCGCCCCACAGAGATATACTGTGGGTCAATATTTCAATTGGTCTATGGCCCTCTGACCACGGTGTGGCTCCCTGAAGACAGCCTCATCAAGCACTATTCAACTTAGCTTTCAGACCCCAGTTAGAGTCACTGTCAATAACCTCCATCTAAGCCCCTGCGCCACCGCTCACTGTATTCACATCGAGACGAGAATCGATTCACTTCACACCAGCATACACCCCTCTCCTCCCCACAGACCTGTCAGGCAAAGTGCTCCCTCACAGAAGAAATGTCATCAGTGTTTACCCAAAGCTCCTAACCTCAGGATCTGTGGCCGAACGCCACACATTGCAAAGACCCAAGTGAGCAAATGGTCTCGAAAAACTTGTTATTGTCACTGCAGTCATTACAGCACCAGGGAGGGTGAAAAAAAGAAGGAACCAGAGCAGCAGCGTAGAGAACAAAGCACAGGCTTTCGCCCCAAGCACCACTGAGGCAAATTTGTCACTACGTTATGAAGAGATAAAACAGAGCAATTTGTCTCAGAGGAGGAGATAGAAGCTGGTTAATAGAAGCAGCCACAGGGAGAGACAGCGAGGGTGTCAAGAAGAGGGAAGTGAGGGTAGATCAAAAGAGAGGAAAAACTGTGTGTGTGTGTGTGTGTGAGCGAGCGAGAGAGAGAAGGTATATTGTTCTCTGTAATAACTACAGTTTGACTGACTGACTGATGGTCTGTGACCTTTGACCCCTGCAGGACAGCACAGGCATGAAGCTGTGGAAGAAGAGGTGGTTTGTTCTGTCCGACATGTGCCTCTTCTATTACCGCGGTGAGGACACACACACACACACATACACACACACATATCCAAATGTGCTTCACAATAAATACATTGGGATGCAAAGGCAGTTGACAGTGCTATTTGCAGGTAAATGATGTAACTAAGAAATCATGTATCTTTTTTGTTGTTGTTTTTGAGAAATACATTGCTACAAGGAGAACGGCTCAGAAAACGTGACTGACATTGCAGCATTATTAACGACAAACTTTAGCAAATGGAGTTAAAAACACTGGTTCAGCAGGTCAGATGAGGTTTGTGAGGAAAAAGAAGAGTAAGAGACACACAGTGCAACAAAGGCAAAGGCCCTGGTATTGGATTGGTACTCGGCAGAGACCCCGAGTTTAGTTTAGTGCTCTCAGCCATCATCAATTTGATCGATTCCAAATATGCCAGGCTGTGATAAAAGAAAATTATGCAAAACGTAATTAGAATATGGTGGTGCTCACATCACTGAAAAAGTACAATCTGTGTGGACATTTCACTGAGTTCATATAGCTTCAGTGAAGTGGTGTAACAAGCAGAATGAATATATATATATATATATATATATATATATATATATATATATATATATATATATGAGACACTCATACTGAAATGCTGCTTTTATAACTTAATCAAGAGCAGTGGGTAAAATCAAGGGTCAAGAGTGTCCTTGCTAGTTAAAAGTGGCCGTCCTTGCTTTCCCCCGCAGTTGCAACGCCCACGCTGGAGCACCACTAATTTATAACTTTACATTCTAAAGCTCATTTCTTCTTCCTTCGTGTCTCTTAAACCCTTGAGAGAGATTTTTCCATCTCTATAAATTGACAAATTAGCCACTCCCAGAGCGCAATCAGCGACCGCTTTCATGACAAACCCAAGGGAAAATTGGATGTTTATTGGCTTAGCCAGCCAGAGACGAGAGAGAGGAGGCGTCCTCAGGAAGGACAATGGTGTGCTCAGCTTTCCAATAATAGCCTCTTTTTTCCCCATTTTTCTCTTGCTTGCTCTATCACTTTATTCTAAGTACCTTCTGTCACTCAGGTTGGGAGGTGTTTTAAATTGTACTTAATTGTTTTTGTATGAGCAGGACCAATAAGCATCTCTCCTACTGCAAATCTCATCTAGATTCATTCATTCAGTGTGTTTACAAGCACTCTAATAATTCCAGAGTGAGGCAATATGCTGATGATTACAGCTGTCATGTAAACACATAAAACAGGTTATCTAGACAACTTGATAAGCAGATCTGTAAAGTTTAAATACAATTTAAAAGTAAGTAATTTAAAATGTTACTTTTTAAAAAAGGGTGGGAGGTCTGACGAAGAATTGTTACATGGTCTTTCTCCTTATATGTCTAAAGGATAACAGGATATTAGATCCAAGAACACCTTTAGGGTACAAAATAAAATGCACCAACATGTCACGTTAGGTCATTTATATAATGTGTGATACATACATACATCATACCTACAAATGACTGGAAAACAAGGGTTTGTGTTCTAAGCCAATTCAGGAGAACAATAACTGTGTGCCCTTGATTAGAGACTGAACTAGTTGTCATTTTGATGCTTGAAGTGGCCCCTCAAATTATTTTTACCCAAAGCATCTGCAAACAAATTTGATGGAGATGAGGTTGAATTTGTAACGTGTCCAGTACGCTTCCCCTTCTGGGCTGTCACGCTTTTACAGACAGAAATAAACAAGCACGAAATGATGATCCTCAATTTTAATTCAAACTGGGTGATGAATGGAGTGTGGATCTCACGGTCATTGAACTTGAACAGTAGCCTACATAAAACACAAAAAATTATTATTATCATATTTTCGGTGTATAATTGATGTTATATTATGAAACAGACATTATATTGGATGTGGAGTGCAGCTCTGTGGTCTCCATAGAGGAGACATTAGGTGTCTGTCAATCGTTTATCTGTGTGGAGTCATATATCCGAGCACACATGTTCATGCCAAGCCAACCGCTTCATTTTTTTTCTTTTTCTTATTAGCTCATGCAGTCACGGCTGATGAAAACTAATGAAAGCCGTGGCAAAGTAACATAAAAGAATTCTATTATATTCTTCTTAGCAGTAGAAAAACAGACGCCGCTACAATTATATGATATTGGCAGCATGAATGCCTTGCACAGTGTCCATCCCTACCACAGAATGGGTTTCAAGTTTATTTGTCACCTATAATAATACAGGGTATAATTATAGTCAAATGTATGTATGTGTCCCCCAGGACACTTACAGTAATGACAGTAAATGTAATTAGTTACTTCCACTCCTGGATTTGAACTACTTTTGCACAAGAAAAGAACTTGTGTACACAAATTATTATCTTTTTCAACAATATTATCACCTTGTGGGCACAAGTTATTATCCTGAAATAACATGTGTGAACGAGATATGGATCTAATATCTTGTGTGCACAAGTTATTATGTTGTGTGTGCACAATATCTTTCTTTTGAGGCTCCATATGTGCCCAAAAGTCCAAAAATAAATATGTAATCTGGTTGTAATAAACCAGAATTATCATTTAATCAAACTTTTATCTTAACCTAAACATTCACAGTTACAGTATGTGTGTATGTAAACACACTGTTTGTGGTCAGAAACTCATCTGAACATCCATGAACCTCAGTCAACCTTGTGAAGAACCTTGAAATGTCAATCGTTCTGAAAAAGCTGTCTGAAGAGAAAACACCCACTCACACTGCAGTATAAACCTACAGCATCTCTCTGCATGCCAGCTTACTCATTCCCTCTCTTTCTTGCTGATTTTGTGTGTGTGTGCTGTATCTCAATAATTCAGCAGCAGGGACGGGGCCGGAGGAGCCGGAGGAGCCGCAGGGCTCACCGTGCGGGCTCGACTGAAGCAAACAGTAGCGCTGGCTGGAGGTTCTGTAGGTTTTGGTGCAGCTGGTGTAGCAGACATTGTGCTGCCTTTAGTTTGTAGCCTGTAAGCTCCCATCAAAGCAACACCGTGCTACACAGAGCGCAGAGAGGCAATAGAGTGATGCAGTCATTACCATCCCAACATGAATCAGCTCAGATTGTTGTTGCAAGGATGTTTTTTGATGTGGCATCAAGAATTTGACCAGAGTCAAAAACACTGTATGTGTACTTGGCCAATAAAGCTGATTGTGATCAATATTTACTTGGTTAGAGGAGTCGACAGTAATGCATTCATGACTGCGTTTCACATCTTTTGTGCTTTGCAGCTGTTTTGCTCCTGAAATGTGAAAAACAAACATCAAGGAGAGAACAGAAAGCAGTGTTTCTGTGTGCTGCAGCCTGAGAGTCTGTCCTGAGCTGTGTGTGTGTGTGTGTGTGTGTGTGTGTGTGTGTGTGTTCCACGCTGTGTATCACACACAGGGAGGGAAACAACATCATAGTTCATACGGAAAGCGGGTCGAGCTCGTAAGAACGTCCAGTCATCTCAGTCTCTCTCTCTCTGTCTGCCGTGCTCTGATAAGCCTCAGTAGGTTTTGTTCCATCATCATCCGTTAGTCATTCATCACACCGTTGACCAGCCAGATAAGGGTTGACCTCCATGTTCTCATAGTCGAAGGCAAGACTTGACAACACCTCCCAAATCCTTAGGACAAGTCTAGAGACCATGAACAAGGGAATAATTTCCACTGGGGATTGGGGGGCACACGTCCCCCTCGCTGTTCAAAATCCTATTTTAATCTAATTCAGTCTAATTCTTTGATGTAGGTGTGTCTCCCACCTGAACTAAAGTATAATAAACAAATGTGAAAATATCAGCCTCAAATCTCTTCTTGCAACCATGTGTTCTACTTGGTGTGTGATTCGATCTTGGACAATTCATCCCCTCAATCACAACCAAACTTAGAGCAAACCAAAGATGAATATTCAGTGTTATGTGTTAACAGTTTAACCCCTTATGCAATCCACTGCCTAATTTGATACTGAAACTGATCCAGATCAAGACTCTACTTAGTTTAGTGTTGGTCGATGTGACTTTGAATGCAAATGTCCCACTGCTATGTGTTGACATAATGACCATTCTTCTTTCTTCTTTGGTGCAGATGACAAAGAGGATAACATCCTGGGAAGTATCCTGCTGCCCAGCTTTCACATCTCCATGTTGTCGGTAGATGACCACATCAGCAGGAAATACGCCTTCAAGGTAAAACAAAGTGTCTAGCTTTAAGGTCACTTCAATAGTTTTTTTCAATAGGTTCTTAATTAGTGGTGATGATGATGATGATGATGATGATGAAGCTTACTGAGTACCTGAATGCTCTTATTTTTGTTTTGATTTTTGTTTCCAAATAACAGCTCAGGATAAGAATGGTTTACTTCAGGGATCAGAGGTAGAAAGTTACACTCACGCAGCTGTTAAAGGGCAGTTAAAGGGTTGGTGCCATTTCCACAAACATACGCTCCATGCAGCCAGCCAATAGGAGCACATTGTTCACGTATTGGACTCTTTTGAGGAATCTACACTGCAGAGATTGTTTTAAAGAAGAAGTTCAGCATTTTGGGAAATGTGTTTTTTTTGTTTTGTTTTTGAGAGTGAGATTAGAAGACAGATATCAATCTCATGTCTGTGTCTTAAATACAGAGCTGGATTCAGGATGTGGTTAGCCTTAGCTTGGCACAAAGACTTTATAGCAGGGGAAGACAGCTAGCCTGTTCAAAGTGCATCTATCAACAGAACTAGTTCGTACGACCGACATGTTGTCCAACCACGGCGGAAATCAAAAGTGTTTATGACTGTTCCGAACAACCACACTGGAAGGCGGAGTGAAAAGCCGGCCATATCATTGAAATATGGAGATAACGGCATATATTTTCTGACAGTCTCTCCTGGAAGACATTCATAGTGTTGCACTCGGTTGTTCACATGGAAAGTGAAATGGAGAGCTAAAGAGAAAGAGCCCCTTTCTCACCGCAGCACTACTGACCAATCACGGCATGAAATGGGTGTGAATGTCACACTGTTGGTCGGTTGGTTTCGGAAATTTGGTCGGAGTCAGGCTTTTCCAAAATTTCCAAAATGTTTAACTATTCCTTTAAGGTAGCAATTTACTCGCCTGACAATAAACTTAATTTCCTCCTTAGCTTACGTTATGAAAACTGAAGAGTAAGGACTTGATGATTGGAGCCAGAGCATCATCAGTACACATACACAGTATGAGCAAAAACACATACTGTACACACACAGAAAGTTGTTAGTCGGGCGCCTCTTATTTATGCAGCTTTACCTTTGCCAAGATACACAGAGGAACCTTGAAGACTTTCACACTTGAGCTGAAACACACACGGAGAGGCAGGCAGGGAGCACACACACATACACACGCAGACACACACACAGACACGTACACAAACACACTGCTCTGCCAACAGAAATGATGTAAAGACTCCCTGCTGGTATCTCAAGGTCACCATCCAATGCTGTTTTTCACACTGCTGTTGTATCTCCTCCTCCTCCTATTTATCTCTCTCTCACTGTCAATATCTTCCCTCTCTCTCTCCTTCCACTGCCAGGCCACTCACCCCAACATGCGGACATATTATTTCTGCACTGACACAGCCAAAGAGATGGAGTCCTGGATGAAAGTCATGACGGATGCTGCCCTCGTCCACAGTGAACCAGTCAGAAGGTCGGTGCCCCCCACAGGGACATGCCCACACACAGATATGATGGTTGTAAAATGAAATTTGAGACACAAAGTCACCATGGGGGAACATATTCATCTTCTCCAGATTAGAGTGCTCAAATATTCATGAAGTATTTTATCATATCTCTAGAGTCCTCCTAAATGCCTCTAAAAGTGCCGTCTTAAGAGTTTCCTCTTATTCATGAAGACTGAAGAGAACTCAACTAAGAGACACGGTGTAGTTGAGCTTGTTGTCATGGGTTGTGTTTCATGAAGGAGCTTACAGTATTCACTGTTCATTTGTTACATTGAGCGAGAGAACCATAAATGAAAAGGGAAAAGGAAATAGTGCACATTTTGTGACATAATTTGTTGGATTTAAGAGGATGAGGAGTGAGTAGCAAAAGCCTCCAGGGACAAACACAGTCCTCCTCCCAGTGACATCTAGCTGGGACATGTAGACAGGACGGGAATCATGAGTTCAGACTGGACACTTGACAACAACATCAAGTATACTGTAGCTTCCATCATGTTGATATTTAAAGATATTTGATATATTGTTATGTTGCTTATACTAGTGTTGTCTGCCTTGGTGATGCTTTATTCTGCTGTTGACTATAGAAGTGTTGTAGTATTAATACCCTTTTTTATTTATTGTCTTGCCTTTTTGTTTCATTGTCTGAGTTTTGTCCTCTTTTCTGGTTAATTCTGGTGAGGCTACAGGTTCGCTGGAAAAGAGACCTCCAAATAAAGTGGTTTATATAATCTGGATAAACTGTTGGCTTGTTAACAACTTGTATGATCGTCAGACCACTCATGTTTCTTTGTTGTAGTGATGACACCACGATCCCAGATCTCAGCAATTCAATGTTTAAAAAAAACAAACAAACTTTTTCTCCACCCTACACAACGATGTCCCATATACAGTATATTCTATAGAGTGTGTGCTTCATCCAATGTTTTCAGTGAGTATCACACTAACACTGAGGGACATATTCCCAAGGTTAAAGTCTTGGGTGTGACTATGAAGTTAACTGCAACCCTAACCCTGAGATCCACTGTCATTACCCAGTACCCAGCTGGCCAGGACTCCCTGCACTGTCAGGGGTTTCTGGTAGAGATCAGAAACTATTAATAAGTGGAAGGGCAGACAGGAGGGATGACAGAGATAGAAGGGCTGTCAGGCAAACACAGAACTTCTGACACTTAAGTCATCTTTGAAATCTCTTAGAAAATTCTTTCCTTTATTCTTTGTCACATTCGTCTCTTTCTTTCATTCCAGACTGGACAAGTTGAAAGTGGACCAGCGGACGCCTCAGGAATTGAACAACTTACTGAACCACAGAGTCTTAACTCGGCCCGAGATCCAGAACAACGAACGCAACCGCGAGCCTGTGCGACAACACTCCCTATCTCGAGCCGACGACAAACGGCCAAAAGACCTAGAGAAACACAACGGCCAGAGGGAGCGTGAGTACTACACCTTACAGAGAGACGGGGAGAGGTACTCCCTGAAGAAAGACGGTGTGAGCTACCTGCTTCAGAAGGACGGAGAGAGGTATCTCCTCCACAAGGATGGAGAGAAGTACCTGCTGCGAAAAGACGGGGAGAAATCCTTGCTGCAGAAAGATGGAGATGTGTGCGCCATTCACCGGGATCTGGAGAAGTACGCTGTTCAGAAAGTGGATGAAAAGTACACGGTGACGCTGAAAGAGGAGAAATATGCTCCATCTAAAGATGGAGAGAAGTACCTGCTCACGAAGGATGGAGAAAAATATGCACTACAGAAAGTAGGAGACAGGCACACGCTCCAGAAAGAGAAAGAAATGAAATACATTCCTCAAAAGGAGGTGAAGAGACAGCTGTCATTAAAGGAGACAGAGAGGTACGGCACGATGAGGGAGACAGAGAATAAATATGGTACCATACAAGTTGTGGACAAATACGGCACTCTGAAGGAAGTGAAGAAATACAGTACGCTACGAGAAGGGGATAAATACGCTACTCTCAGAGACACAGAGAAGTATGCTACAGTCCGTGGCGGGGATAAATATGGCTTCCAGAGAGACCCAAGTGCAGAGAGGTCTCTGACTAAAATCAGCAGCATCAAGCTGCAGCCAGCTCAGGCCGCCGCCATCGCAGCCGCAGTATCTGCATCTCGCCAGGGCCAGGCCAACCTCAATGTCCAAAAGCCCGCGCAGGTCAACGGCTCGGGGTCCGCGGCGGGGGAGCAGACTGGGGACTGCAGCCTGGCAGAGGTGGACAGCAGCCTGGCTGGGGGTCCAGGAAAGTCCCCTGCTCCAGTCCAGGAGCCAGAGAGGGGCCTGTCCAGGACCAACTCCATGCAGCAGCTGGAGCACTGGGTCCGCACACACAGGACGAGAGGACTGGACGATGACACCAGGAGGTGAGACGGACTGAATGTGTGCTCACATGTGCACTTTTGTAATTGTCCAGTTCTTTTTTGGAACCATTTGGGGTTTTGCAACATGATTGGGGCATAACGAGGTGATTTTGTCTGGTCATCTGATCTTTAAGGGGCTGTTTATGAGGACCGGTTAATAAGGGTAATTGATAAGTGAACATGTTTGCAAACAGCTGCTTATTTATACACCTATCAGTTATGGAGCAACATTATCATTTGGAGTGGTGTTTGTGTCACCTGATGAATGTAAGTCCAATATTCACTCTTAGCTCTGTTTCTGGTCACCTTCACCAGCTCATCTCTAACTGTGTCTGTCTGCTGTTTGGTGAACAGGTAGTGTCCAGGGGCTTTTTACCAAGAGTTCATGATTCCTAATAGCAGACTAAATAATTGCTTATGGTTAATATTTTTCCAGTTAAGGTTAGGCATGACCCATGCAAAACTTGTCTCTCACTTGTGCTGATCTGGGGCCAGATGCATAAAACTCAGTGTAGGGGCATTACGTCAGAAATCAATCACTTTCTGACCTCACCCCTTTCAATCAGAGAAACACACTGTTATGTTTGTTTTTGAAGAAGATATCTGTGTCTTTAGGTGGGGTGGAGCTCCAATATGGGTCAACTTTAAGGGCTCCTGTCTCCTAAATGGTTGTTCATTTTGGTTAACCAAACCACGTTCTAACACTCTCTCATATAGGTTAACATGTAGGAAAAAATGCGTTCAGATTGAAAGAGGTGAGGTGAGAAAATGATTGATTTCTGACGGAATGTCCCTGTAGATGAACAAAAACAGTGTGCACACGCAAAAACAGAAATATGCATACGCAATCTTTTTGTCAGATTTATAAAGTTGCACGTACACATGGTTCTGTTTTCTAAATCTCAGTCACTGTGCAGGAGCCTCATTTCCACTCCCACAGTTCACCATACATGGACGTAGAAACGCCCTTAAACATGCGTTTGCATGTCGATACTTGTGCCCGCTCCACCACTCATTAGACCTGTCGATGAGAAGAACGACAAAGAAAAAGTGCAATCTAACCTATTATGTTGCATCGGCAAGGTTCTCAGCACCAGAACAGCTGTCATTATACACACCTGAGGCTATTTATAGCACCCATGCCACTAATTCATCACATGTACCTGTAAACCACCATCGTATCGCACAATATCTCAATCATCATTATCAAACATCAGAAGGATGATCAATGATTCATTTACAGAGCTCATTTTGAAAAAGCAAAGTGCTTCACAGTTCAGGATCAAATGAAAAGATCAATAACAGGGAAACAGGGTTGGCAGTTCGATCCCCACCACCTCCTGTCGAAGTAGCAGAGGGCACTTCGACGTGTGGACACTGAATCCCAAATTGCTCCCGATGGCTGGCCAGCATGGTTGGTAGCTCGCTGCTTCGGTGTGTGAGTGTGTGCATGAATGGATGAATGAGCGGTAAAAACCTTGTAAAGCGCATTGGATAAAAATGCTATATAAATACAGCCATTTGCCATTTATGTAATGTTGAAGGAAATTGTGTTATTTACATAATCAATACATAGCCGATATGTATGAATTTTAATTGAAGAAAGCATATTACTTATAATCAGAAAGTAAGTATATTCATGCACAAGAACATAGAGAGAGAGGAGGTCATGTTGTCCTGTACATGCCAGAAAGAATGCGTAACTAGGATTGTTATTGCAGGAGAGAGGCAGAGAGCCTCTCCGTACCAGGAGCAGCCTGGAATGTAGCAGGAGTACAGGCAGGTGTTTCACTTAGCAACACTTGGAATGACGCACAATCCGTGTCTCTAAATCATACCAATCAGAGACCTCCGCGTCTGATTATTGACCAATCGGGAACATCCCACCCCATTAGGAGGAGCTTAGTATGGGAGGGGGCTGTGAGGTTTAAAAGATGATGCCGGGAGAACACGTCGGCCCAAATCTACCATAAGTGTTCAATTGGGTTGAGATCTTGTGACTGCGGAGGCCATAGCATATGATTCACATCATTTTCATACTCATCAAACCATTCAGTGACCCCTCGTGCCCTATGGATGGGGGCATTGTCATCATGGAAGAGACCACTCCCATCAGGATAGAAATGTTTCATCATAGGATAAAGGTGATCACTCAGAACAACTCTGTATTGATTTGCAGTGATCCTTCCCTCTAAGGGGACAAGTGGACCCAAACCATGCCAGCAAAATGCTCCCCACAGCATAACAGAGCCACCAGCTCTGTATTCGTTATTTTTCTCCACTCATTTATTCAGTTTTTTTCTTTAATTTGTAACCCTTCTGTATGTATAAAATGTTTTCTTTTTTCAACCCTACACACTCATCGTGTGCAATATCCACTTTCTTTCTTCACTGCAATCTGAGGGCGACCTCTCATGCCGACAGGTCTGCTCCTACAGAGGATTTAAAACCTTTTTTCATCTGTGCCATTCCACCTTTGCCCCTCATTCCCCGTGTATCTTCCTCCATCCTTGCTCTGACCTTGTGGGCCAGAGGGAGCTGAAAGCTTTTTGTGTCACCACAGATGTGTATCTCAGTTGGGAACGCTGGCGTTTAGCTGGCGTTTAGCCGGCTGTACCGAGGAACGCAGCGGAACAGAAGTGCAGAGCGCCAACGCTCTGTTTGCTCTCAGCGCTTCCCCTCTCCTTCTGCTGCCATGAATAAGTCATGGAAATGAGACTGTAATGAGAGCAGAGCAAGCTGAGCGCTGCCGAGCCACATTTGTCATCTTTATCAGCACTCAGTGCAAAGGAGGGAAATAGAGAAACTTTGTTGTAGAACTGATTGTTATTGTTGTTAACACCGAGACCTGCTTCTGCTAACAGCCAAGTGCACAGTGCAGTGGTGATGGAACTGATAACGGACGGTGCAGCATTGTTAGTGTGTGTGCATGTGTTTATGTGTGTATACCTATTCATATGCTCCCCAGATGTTTCTTAATATATTTTTCATTTTCCTTTCCCTGTTACAACAATTTAAATGGAACTCTCCCAAAACACACGTTTTGTATTTAAAGTCACACTTTTTAGAAAAATGGTAACACTTAACTCTTTCAGTATTATAAAATAATAGCTAAGGGCGTGTCCAGCAAGAACAAAGGGTGGTTGCTAATAAAGCCCGGGGGAAAAAAAACATTGAAGGCAGCGTACAACAATGTTTCTTTTTTTAGCAGAAATACTAGTTTTATTCACTTAATATTTCCAGTCACTTCTACTTTGCTGTATTTTTGACCGCTACTGTCAAAGAAATTCTCCCTGCAGATTTTTCACAATAAAAGCCTAGCAGGAAAGGGTGGTATTATGCTCACTGAGTCACTGGGAAACTTTTAATGTGAAACATCTTTGCAGGAAGTGTTGAGTTTTATTGACGGTATATAAAACCAATCCGGAAATGGCAAAGTAGAAGAAGTGGAAATAATTAGTGAAGAGCAGCAGAGCAGTGACTATGGCATTGTTGCACTGATAGAATTAGTTAACTTTAAGTATTAACTTTTCATTAAGATTTAAATGTTAAAATACGGGGCATCCTAGGAGCCTAGTGGTGCCATACCATATAATCGCAGCATCCCTGGTTTGATTTTGGTTGGAGACCTTGTCAGTACAGCGGAATGAAGCCACTGTACAATGAATTGTCACCTATTATCTGATATGTTGTAAATTGTAGGATATCTACATATGTGTTTCGATATGACCAAGTCTCCAACAGGCAGAATCAATTTGCTATACTGTCAGAAAGCAAAGCTGCTTTGCTGACAGAGATGAAGAAGCTTTTGCATTCAAATTAGTAATTAATAATTCCTGGAAATTAATTCATAATCTTGCTCTGAAACTCTGATGTTCTCCTTTGCCAAGTGTTTCCAAAAACTTGGAGAGAATTCAGAGCATTTCACTGTTTTTAGTGTATGTAGCAAAAAGAGACTTGGAAAGTAGTAAAAAGAAAATCAATAAACTCCCCTAGAGCACAGAAGTGATGTATTTTGCAGTGTTGATGTCCCCTTCAACAGCCTGAATAAGAGCAACGTTCCCCTGTGGCTGATTGACCCAGCAATGACTGGGTTAAGATTAGATTCAACTTAATTGTCAATGCACAAGTGCAAGTACTGAGACAACGAAATGCAGTTTAACATCTCACCAGAAGTGCAAAAAGAAGTAAAGTTCAGAGATAAGGTATGTTTTCCTCTCGAACTGGTTCATTGAGTTCTACCATAGTTACATGCACTAATCTAGGAACAGAGCATTTTTAAATATATGGTGTAGTTTGATGGGTTATTGACATTCACTTTTACATGTGGTTTTTTTGATTAAAGTGACACGCTACATGTATTTGATATGAGAAAGGATCAGAAAGAAACGTTTTCTATTTGCATTTTTATCTTCATCTTTACCGTCTGTGACACCATTACCTGTCTATGGTATTTTGAATATGGATTACTAAAAATAAATGATAATGGTTGTCAGTTCTGAGAGTATGAGAGTAAACTTTTTCATTTATCATGGTCCATACAAAAGTAGCATGGTCTGTTGGGGTCCTGATATACTCCAAAAGAGACACCGATGTAGATCAGATGTGGTTCGGTTTATGCTACATTGGGTGTCTGCATAGGCAGACATATTCTGACATGTGCAATAGGTGTGTACATTCTGCATGTGCAGTCTACACAGTCATAAATTTAGGGATGTTGATTGATCTTGATCTGAGCAGAATTTAATCAGGAAACACAAACACAGCAAACACAGAATCATAGTCTGTGCTGAAATCGTACCTAATGCTCGGCATCATCAACCCAGGGTCCTCGTGCATTTAACCCTAAAAAGTTGCTCTTGGCCATGGCTAGAATACTCTGTAAAGCAAGATGCATGCTTGTCGACTGTTGAAAATTAGGGACCACCAATAATAAAGATATGTTTACAAAGTGAGGTTTTCCCAATTGGAAAAGTGCACTAGAGAAGGACAGGGGATTCAACTAGTATAGATGTAACCACTGCAGGAGAGAGGCGACTGGTGAAACTGTTTCCCACGTGAGGGACATCACAGGCCCCCCGCTGGACCCCCTGCAGTTTGGCAAGCAGATCAGTAGATGATGCAGGTCAGTGGATGATGGGACTGCATTACATCCTGGACTTCCCAGGAACATCTGTTAAACTCCTAAAGGTGGCAGACATCACGACAGTCATCTGCTTCATCCAGGACGGTGATGAGCCTGCATACAGACAGGAGGTTGAACAGCTGGCAGCACCGTGTCTCCTGTAAAAACCTTCAGGTTTCTGAGATCCACAATCTCCCAGGACCTACAGTGGATGTCCAACATTGACACATTCATCAAAAAGGCCCAGCAGAGAATGAACTTCCTGTGCCAGTTGATGACCAGTTAACACCAGTCACAGTGTCACACACAGAAACAATGCCAGTGTAATAACCCTGTAACATCCACCATACCTACAAATTATATATTTTATAGTTTAAATACACACTGTTACATAGACACATAGACATGTATACATGCATACACTGTCACAGCTGGTGTGAGTGGGGCAACAGGGATAGGACCTAAATGCTGACAATCTAGGCAGACTGATGCAGTTCAGGGATTTATTGTAAAAACTGGAGGTGCATAGAATAATTTTGCAACTTTGACGATCTGGCACTGACTGGGCTGATGAGGGATAAGGGAAACAGGTGAGCAGGTGGGCGTTGAAGGTCAGGTGACTGGGACTGGATGGAAAGGGGTAACTGCAGGGCAAGTGGGAGTGGCTGGATGTGGGAGGGTATCTGGTGGCCAGGGTTTGGGGGAGTGGGATTGTGGCTGGAGGGAATGACAGAGAGGCAGAATGTGACATCCACTGTCATATCCACCTACTTCATGTACTTACACCACCATTCAAAAGTTTGGAACCGCCTGCCACAAAAGCTTGATTGGATACAATCAGATGGCTGAGAGGACAACTCTGTATCTCTGAATGGTCTTTCGTGCTTTTAGGTTGTAGAAAGTCCTCTTTACAAATAGATGTTATTTTGTATGAAGGGTTGTTTTGTACATGGAGAACAAAACGCTGTGCGATGGTTCAGCCAGACTGAACTGAAAGGGCAGAGAGAGACAAAGATCCGTCTGAGCAACAATTCAATAAGAATAGAAGTAATCACCAGTTGTTGAGCATCAAAATCTGTGCAGATTTAAACAGGAGCAGGTGCCTGTTTCAGTGTCAACGGCACAATAATGCCTCTAATAAGCTGGATTTAACAGGCGTGTTTAGCAAAGCTATTCTTAAAACGTCGCAATAGAAATAGAAGGTTAGTCTAGGGTTAGCACTGTTTAACTGGCTCATAGAATATCAACTGAACATACTCT
Source organism: Oplegnathus fasciatus (assembly GCA_003416845.1). NCBI lineage: Eukaryota > Metazoa > Chordata > Actinopteri > Centrarchiformes > Oplegnathidae > Oplegnathus > Oplegnathus fasciatus. The sequence continues at coordinate 39,416 of NTHP01001081.1, read as the reverse complement.
GGACTAACAAACAGTTTAAATCTGTGCTATCTAACCCCTGAGTAGACCGCAGAGGGCCCAAAGACAAACAGGTTCCCAAAATATTTAGAGCCCAGCTGCACCATTGTGGTTCAGTAATGATCGAGGATCACTTATGCTTTAACTGGAAAACAAATTAAAAATCAAAGGTATTGGGGTATTCTACCATCATGAAACACTGTGGGGATATCGACTAAATGGAAGTTTCAATCATTTGATTCTTCTTCTTTTGGGGCCAAAACTATTTCACATGTAAATAATACATTTGGTGTCTGAATTATACTGTTTTTATTTATATTATAATTGAAGGGAAGAAGGAAAACACCAATATAACAGGTGACCTGATAACCTGGTACATTAATCATTCAATATTTATTCCAGCACTCTTTGCACTCTGCACCATTGCACTAATGTATTCTTGTTTATAATTTACAGAAACAGCTCAACTTGTATACAGATATTGTAACCCTATATGTTTATACTTTTTATATATATTTATATATTTTTTAATCTGCTTGTAACTACATAATAGTTAAATGTTTATGTTTACCTTTTTTCAGCTTTGTTGTCCATGTTTTTAGCTGTATGTGTATTTCTGTGTGAGTACATTGAGAGCAACGGAATGTGAAGGTTAAATGAGATGAACAAAGACTGTGATGCTCTACCCATCCAGGTGACAAATGGTGATAGGTAGTCAAAATGACATCGACCATAATATATCTCCCTGTGGACTCTTAAGGTCAAAGCTACAGTCCTAGAGAATCAAGGCATCCATTTTATGATTAGCCGCTAATGACTGTAATGATAACGAGCTCCTCATCACTTCATGTTCCCGGGTCAAAGCGAAAGTGAAAGTGAAGCAGAGTTCTGGTTACAAAAGTAGTTTGATAATTAAAGCCAGTCAAGCACACCATACGTGTCAAGGCACACACATACAGATAATTAAGCTGGTTCCTATTCAGCACACCCTGATTAAAATCATTGATTCACTGGCTGCTGGATAACAGTGAATGCAGGTGTTTAAGTGGAATGTGTGGACTCCTTCGGTCCTTGTTCTTACCCAGTATTCTTCATTGTATTAGGTAAATATAAGTACTACTCAAACCCACCAGCTTGATATCAGCTGTTGTTTTTGTTATCTCCTGCTGCAATAGAGGAAGGTCTGGCCACTACAAGATTCATGATTCACTGGTTGGTTTAAAGAATTACTCATTTATTCATTTATTCAGTTATTGCACATTTATTAGTTTCTGCAAAGCTCAGTTGGTTCGTGCTGCTGTCCTGTAGAGCAAAAGAAGAAAATATCTCTGCTACTCTGTCCTTTGCTAATTTGTAGCAGTACTTTTTTAGCTGACCTGTCTAACATCATGTCTGGATTCTGTGGCTCTTACCGTTGCATTTCTTATTATTGGGTGCTTTATGTTTTTGTGATTTAGGAACTAAATCTTATACTTTGTTTCCTTTGCCACTGAACATTCCCTTTCTGATTACCAGTGCATTCTGGTGTGCTAACAAAACCCTGCTCTGTGAGGTGAATGACTGTAATTCATATCAAATGTATAAAAAGGATTAACAGTAGAGGGTGGGATTAAAAACCTTGATGCATCGTGTTCTTACACAATTGAAGATGACTTTTTATCTTTTTTTTTTTTCTGTTCAGGTTCAGGTTCAGGTTTCTGATCAGGGTTAAAGGGTAAATTCTGATTTTTTCAGATTAAACCACGACGACGACAGATGTGTTGCACTTGCACAATTAAAACAGGGCCCTTGATGTGGTTTGCCATCAGCTCAAGACTCAGATATCAGAGCTTCCCACTAGTTCATGAATCACAACACAAACCAATAACATTTAAAACTGTCTAAATTCCTCATTCCTCATCAGTTTGTCTGTTTTCTCATCCAGTGTTACATCCTACCAGACCTTACCCAGGAACATGCCAAGCCACCGTGCTCAGATTGTGCCCCGCTACCCAGAGGGCTATCGCACACTGCCCCGTAACAGCATGATGAGGCCCGACAGCATCTGCAGCGTGGCAGGCTCCGTGTATGACCGCGCCCTACGTCCCGCCTCCACCACCCTCACCACAGCGGAGAAGAGGAGATCAATGAGGGACGACACCATGTGGCAGCTGTATGAGTGGCAGCAGAGGCAGGCCTTCTCCAGGCAAAGTCTGGCTCAGCCAACAGGTACAGATACCACAGACAAGTTTAATACTACTTCCTGTCCTACAGCAAGAGCAATGACAGGGTAGTTCAGAGTTTTCAAGTGCAAACTTGCCATACTCGCCTATAGTTGGCTCAGAAAGCTACTGTAGGTGTCTAGCCTGCTAACCCTCTGACATTTTGAACATCCTTGTCACGACAAAGCAAATACAATGAAATGTACTTTTTATGTATATTTTCTTAAGAATTCCTCTCCTTGCCATTCAAGCACTAGTTGTGTGGCCTTGTTATTCTGTTAGCAACAATTTGAGATTGGGTCACAGCTGATTTTGGTTACAGTCTCCAGGCACCCTGAATACCTGGAAACAGCTGGATACGGAGCTGAGCCTTGCTGCCAATTTTTTGCAGTGGCCAACTGTTCTACTACAAAAACAACAAAACCATAAACCATAAACCAAAAAGCATTTTCCCCACAGACCACCATTATAAAAGAGACATCTGTAATGTCTCTTTAATGCGGGTCCTTCGGGTACAGTTGCTATCAGGTCTGTTAGGGCTTAGGTGCAGTTGCTGTCAGGTGGGGGTCTGCATTGTTTTTCTAATAGAAATGTCTCCAGTTCAATAAGTAAATCACAGCTCCTTTTCAGGACAATTTTCTCATCCATGTAGTAAAAGACTCGATGTCTGTGTGTAAGATCTCTTCTCATTTGATCCCAGTCAGGGGTCTTACTACAACATGATTGTATTTGTAATATGTTTGATGACCAGGGCAAGTATTTTCACATTGCTGTATTGGGTACTCAAATCTGTATTTGTATTAACTAATTAAAATGAAAATGAAAACAGATTCTGATAAGTGCACGTCTCACCAAATTGCTTCTCTCTATTCTCCATCTTTAGATGTTCCTTCCTCAGAGACAGATATTGTGTCTTCAAATGAGAGACTGTAAAGACTTTTTAGTTTTGGTTAAAAATTCTGCAACAATCCTGAGGTTCTATAACCAATGAAGTTTTTTGTAAAACTCAAATTAGGGGTCTAATTTTAAACCACATACAATCTGTAAACAAAAATTACATTTTCCTAATGTGGGGTTGCAGCTCCTTTTGTGCAGTCTACCTTTCATATGTCTCTAATATTTTGTTTGTGCAGTATATGCTGATTTAACAAGATGATACCACCACCATTACTTGTATTAGTGTGTTCCAAATAATGTTAGCCTAAAAAGTGTTATTAGGCATGCTGTCAGGCTGGCGAAGTGTTCCATAATAATATGATATCTTATGTCATCATTTTTTAAAATCACATTTTAGTTGCTTTTTCAAATGGCCGACCTCTCTATTTTGGAATATAGCCTACCTCCAATTTCATTTCCATCACAGAAAATGTTGTAGACAAGGAAGCTTCTGGCTCCACTGTGACTTTCCTTTCTCCTCCTGTTGTTGTGCTTCCAGCTGTGGGTCATTATGGCACCCTGCCCAGCACAAAGACCATGAGCAACATCTCCGAACATGCCGTGGCACATTCCATCCCCACCTCACCGTCTCACGGCTCCCTGGCTCTCTACAGTACCTTCTCCCCTCCTCGCCAGCAGGTCCCTCACAACTCCAGCAGCTCCCACTCCGAGGTGTCCTCACCAGTCCTCAGGGGGGACGTGACGCTGGACCATCGGCAGAGGGCACACCTCGCCAAGGTAGAGGCCATGGCACTGGATTTCAGCTCAAATGATAATAATAATACACTTTATTTATACATTCATTTCATATATAAATATGATATGTGCACCCAGTTTAGGCCTGTTCATCAATAACCAAAATCTATCTCTTTAACTGGAGAAAATTTTCAACCACTGAATCACTAATTTCTAAAATGCAGATTACAAGATTGTGGACAGAGGTCAGATCATCAGATGAAGTCACTGCAAATACACAAACGCGCTGCAAATGCACAGAACACGCCCAAATACACAAATGCGCAGATTATTTCATAATCTTGCAAAATTAAGTGTAATTAAATACTGTAGTAGCACTGTAGCGCTACCAACACTTCCACATTCCTGAAAATTGTTACTGGGGGGTCATGTGTCCAAATTCAGACCCTCAGGGGCCCCTGAGTGTCTGGGGCTCTGGAGCAGTCGCCTGCTTTGCTAACCCAGTTTTCTTGTACTTGTATAATTGAAAATAAGATTAGATTGCTTTAAGAGAGTTGTTTATGTCACTTTTTTCTTTTTAGTTGAACAATGTTCTGCCTAAATACAATAAATTCCTTTTAGCCCACTGTAGCGGCTGAATTTAATTACATTGACATTAATTGAGTCCAATCATTGTTCTGTGTGTGCTAACAAAGAAAGCAGATGGTGGCAAATAGATAGCAGGAAGAAGCTCTGTCTGAATGTTTCCTATTGTTACCTTCTCATTTTAATAATGTTCCTCTTTTGATGCAGTGATGTTCATCTTGGTTACAGTCAGTGAATGAATACAAAAAATTCAACGGCATTACAAATGCTTCTGCTTGCATTAGCTAATTAACTACAAATCATGTCTCCTTTACATTACTGCCAGTCATTTTTTACCATTATGCATGCCATTCATTTTTAGTTACATATGCATGTGAGATGGCACTGGAGTTTGACTCACATAATGTGTATACATGCTCACTCAGTTGATAGAGCCTAATGGCAACATGCACAGACTCAGGTAGACGGACACAGGATTGATTTCTCAGTCGGGCTGTAATATAAAGCAGACGCAAAGACGCAAGTGGATGCGAATAGATGAAAACTGAAGCTTTATGAGTCCACTTTATAAACGTACAAGAGGAAACACGAAGAAAAAAAAGGAGGGACTGAAAGGAAATTTAAAAAAAATGCACCCACAGTTGGTGCAAGGTTGCTAACTAGCTACAGCTAAAATCCATACAGTCATTACATATGCTGTTTGTAGCGAATAAACACAGATTGTAAAAACAGTCCAATGTTCAATATCAAATACTAAAAAAAAAATACTATAAAATACAAAAAATTTGCAACCTTCAAATCCTGAGCTCATCAACTGAGGATTTGAATCATCAACATGGCATGCTGTAGAAGATGGTCAGTAGTCATTCCAAGTGTAGGCCATTTTTAGGTAATTGGACAAAACGTACATCTTCAGGTCCTTTGTGTCAGTGATTCCCAACGAGGTTACTTGTATCCTAGGGGGTACTTCTGGAGTTCCCAGGAGGTACATGGAGAGATTAGATTGTGGAGTAGCCCAAGTAATTTCAAAAAAGTAGAAATTTCAATTTGATTTAAAAAAAATATGTTCACATATTGAGTCAGCTGCAACACCTAAACACCACATGTTGTGTCTTAAGAGTGTGGAAAATAGTTAGGAAGTGAGCAGTGAAGCAAAGAGAAACAGTTAGCTGAAAAACAGTTGAAATAGTCATTTTACAGTAATGGAAAGGTGTTTGAAATAGTTAGCTCGAAGAAACAAAGGAGTGTTTGAAATAGCTAAAAGTAATGGAAAATGAAAACATCCAGCTTCTGCCACTCCGAGTACAAATGCCAAAGCAACGTAAACACTGACAGTTCAATTGTATGAAAACGCTTATGTAACATCCACTATATATACAATTTTAAATCATTAATGGTTTAACAATATGCATTTGCTGCTTTAAGTGATTTTAAATGAATTGAACTGAATCAAAATCACCTGAAGTGAAATGAGTGAAACTGATGTACCTTCTTCTGTCAGATTCATTGCATTCTCATCCCTCTCCCCCACAGTACGGCTACGCACCTGACCGACGATCCATCGCGGTCGGCGTCCCTCCTCAGACCATCACTCCCCAGTCCCTGCAAGGCAAGACAGTGAGTATTACAGTGCGCCCCATCTCCTATGAGATTCAACCGACTGTCCCCTTGCTTTCAGTAAACTCTTACAAAGAGTGAATAGAATTTTGAGAGCATTTACACAAATAAAAAACAGCCTCTGCTGCCCATTGCTGACATTTAAACACTCACACACTCATTGACACACAACTCACACGTCTATCTCAATGCTGTTTTGTTCTCAGCAGCCTCTTATTGCTGTTTTTTTCACTACTCTCAGCGGGACCAATGTAATTATTGACAGTGCCATTGTCTCTTAATGGCAGCACACACACACACACAATGCAGCAGCACAAGTGAAATTGTCTTTGCTTGACAATCAAGTGTGATGACTGATATTTCTGTTTGAAGCAAGCTGTGAATAATATTGTGATTGCTTGACAGCAGTCGAGTGCCTCGGCAGTTTGATGAGAAAAATTTGTCCAGTAATTTTCCACACAGCTTTTGCAGTGCACTGTTTTGTCACAGTGGCTGTGTTCATTAATTTCACTGTGTAACAAGTGATGATATGCTGAGTGTGTGTGGGTGTGTGTGAGACCTTCCTGGGTTTGTATTTGTGTCAGCAGGTGCGTGTCTGTGTGCACCAGTCCATCCACAGATCTCCAGTTGAAATCAGGCTGTTGCTCTTTACCCTCGTCTAGCAGTTTTCTAAACTGGCAATAAAACTGAGTCTAGATGGTGGTAATAAAGATGTTTTGACCCACTTTGCTGACATGTAATAAATCAAGCAGTTCAGTTCAGTTCCGTGGCTAGTAGCAAAGTCATAAGGTCAATGAAAGTCTGCCGCATATTCAGGAACATTTCCTCTCCGCTTGACATATTATTGAATTCTCACCAGATGCAGTATATTTCCTATCCCACTTAGCCTCATGTCAAATGTAGGAACCTTTTCAGATTTGAAGGATTGTAACAGAAGCTGTCTGGGTATTAGTACAGACAGGGAAATGGCCTGGGTCTCATACCTGTTCAGCCCTATACCTGGTTCACCCAGTCAGATCAGATCATCAGAGCTACAGTAAAATACCTGTTGAGAGTCTTGACAAATATAAATGTAGTGCTGATGAGATAATTTGCCTTCATCCTTGAAACATGTAATGGTAAAGGTTCCAGCTGTACTGTTTTCTTCAGGCTGTTTGGAGAAAAGTGCAATCTTTTACCTTAAAGCAGCAATAATATCTTTTTTGTAGTCATTTGAGGGCAGCACAACAAGCTGTAAACACAACATCTGACGTTGTCACTTTATACAGTTTATATGGGGATGTTGGCAAACAATTTCCTGTTAAGCATTAATTTGGAGTCGTGTTTTGCACATCAGGCAAATGGAAGTCCAGAAATGTGAGGCTGGGGGCTGAAATGTTTGCTGTAGCAGTTGAACAGGAGCGACATAGTCATCAGCTTATAATATACTTCAGCCTCAAGATTGAGGGTCCAATTGTTGGTTTAAATGCATCATCTTACAATTATAAGGTTATATTATATATGATTTTACTGGACAATTTATCAGCTGTGAAAGTAGTTCCATTCCTCTTAAATGTCATCAGAGTCACTGCATCATGTTTCAACCAGTGGACAGGTGTTACTGATGTCGTCAGTATGGCAGCTCTTCTTCTCTCCACTGTGTGTTGCTCTGTGCAGCCCGAGGAGCTGACCCTGCTGCTGATCAAGCTCCGCCGGCAGCAGGCGGAGCTCAACAGCCTGCGGGAACATACAGTAGCTCAGCTAATGGCCCTGGGTATGGAGGGGCCCAACGTTAAGGTCAGCACTGAGTGTATAAAGTATCTGTGTGTGCATGCATCCAACCAACCCAACCAACCAAGCAGTCAAAATCCCATATTCTGTGTGTTTATTTGTGTCCGCAAGGTGAGGTTCCTTGTGTAAGACTGCTAGTTTACTCCAAATGAAATTGATTTTGGTGTGTTCTGAAAGGTTCTGTGAGCTAAAGACAGTATACTCACTATGACTCAAGCTCTTTCTTTTTGTGTTGGCAGTTAAAGTCGAATAGTCCACCATTTCGGTCCAGACTGAAGTATCTCAAAGTTTGAAGTTTCCACTTATCCAGAGAATAGCTTGACATCTACCACGAACCATGAAAGTCTGAACCACATTTTGTGCCAGACGATGGATCCTCCTGACTTTGATGGTCAACTGACTCTCGTCCACCAACACAATATGTCACAGAAATTTTTATGTGGTAAAATACTACAGAAAATGTTGATAAACCTTTGCTAAACATCTTAAAATATTATCACAAAAATTTGACAGGAAAAATTTGACAGGAACAGTACCATAGGAATTTACCTTAGCACAGAACTTATAGTTCCACAGAAGAATATTGTTAGAGGATGCTGGCTGACATAAAAGTACCAACTTCCCAAATAATAGATTTTTTTCACAAGAAATTTTAATCTCAATTAATAAAGTTACAGTAAAATAAAGTTATTCTTCCATTAAGATAATATCAAGTCCAACAGGGGGGCCCTACACATAGATCAATTCTTGGTATCAGTTACAACAGTTGGCTGTGTTTACAGGTGGGAAGTCAGTGAGGGATCGTGTCCCTGATTTTGGTTCTGGTGGAGGTGTAGTTGTGTCGGGGATGTTGGGGATTGATGGGTGGATTTATGGGCTTTCTTTTGTACCAGTGTGTGTGGGTGTGTGTTTGCGGGTGTGTATTTTTGCACGGGAACACTACTCCTGTCCATGCATGTCGGCTTGAGGTCTCTGTGCGGTTGTGAGCCAGGAGAGCATGGATGCATCAGACAGCATGGCATCTGTTGTCTCTTTTCAGCGTGATGCACATCTTGAGTTCTGGTTTGAAACCATCAGTGTGCTGTGTTTTATTGGCGTTCATTTTTGTATTAACCTGATCAGATTCCTGCAAGTACAATAGGTGTGCAGCATGTCTGGTATACCAGTTTTCAAAATTGTTGTACAGTGCAGCATGTTGTTTTGGGTTGACTGCATGTGCCATTATACACAATATATAGCTATAAAATCATATTGTGGTGTGAGACTAGATACTGTGTCATTTGGGATTTCATGGTAATAGCGCTCAAATATTGTTTTTTCCTAGTCTTAAAGGCTCCATTACTGTAAAGTCATCTATTTTCTCAACTTACTAGACTGCTCCAGCTAAGTGAATTGACTCTTTCTAACATTTTTACATTGTGTCCACTTTACTATTAGGATTTTGTTGGCTGTAAATATCAACTGAAAGTATCAGCCAGCCATCCATGAACTGCACGTGTTATGAACAAAATACATCGGTAGGAACACAGAATTCAGCTGCATCTTCCCAGCAGTGCAAAGGGTCGTGACCATGATCATCAGTCACATCTAATCATCCTGTAATGCTGGAAATGCACTTTTTGCATCTTATATGACAACCGCGTTTAACCCTATCAAAGAAGAATAAATATACAATGATACATAATTAAATATTATAAATTATCTTCTATTATCACATTCTCCACCTTCTCTTTTTATTGTCTCTTCCTCCCTGTTGAAATGTGACTCCCTTTTACCTTCCCTTCCTCTGTCCTCTCCCTCCTTCTCCTGTTTGCCTGTCCATCTCTATCAAACATGGTCTTACTTTTCCTGCTTCTTCTCTTCCTTCTTCTGTGGCTGCTGCAGACTGATGTTCTTTCCCATCACCTACAGAGGAACCTTATTTACCTGGACAGCCAGGTGAGGACTTCCTAGCTTACTCCTGTCTGTCTCCGTCTCCAGCTGCTGCTAAGTCCAAAATATGACATTTGAATCAAACAAAACATTTTGTGAGGCACTGGAACTTTTTAACCCTTAGTTTTCCCTTAGTGGAAGCTAACATTAATTTATTTAACTGTTTCTATAGGCAGCATACATGAATTTGTGATTATCTCTGTTTTCTGCTTCTTGTTTGCCTCTTTGCCTGTTTTCTCAGAGTCCTTTAATTTAAACAAACTATCTTCTGATCTTGAAACTTCCAATTGTGTTCGTTCAAGCTCCTCTTGAGCCTTAACGCAGCAGGTTTAGCTCTTTTGCCCAGTTTGAGCACTTTTTAAAATGCTTTCTAAAAGCCTATCGTTTTTATGTATTGGCTTTGACACTTAAGATAGAGGACCATACTGGTGTTTTTTTCGTATTTTAGCCCTTTTACTGCATTGCTGCTGACCATTTTCAATTGCATACCTTGCTTTTTTAGATAAGCTGACCTGCAGGTAGCTGTTGGTTTCACTTGAGTTCAGAATGCCATGAAAATCAACTTGCAGAGACTTGAAACTGGTTGTAGGTCACATATCATGTTCACTTCTATTTATGAAAATTATTTGATTGAATTTTTTTTAAGAATTGCTGTATTCATGTGCTGATAGGAAGCCTGCTGATTATCAGCACTGAAGTCATGGGCTATGAAAACAAAATGCAGAGGACAAATAGTAAGCAAACACTTCAATAAGTAAAATGTGAGTATGATTGTGTCTTGCATTAAAAAGACTGAAAATCAGTGCGTTTACCTTCAGAGCAAGGAAAATGTTATTGCAGATAGGGCTGCCCACCAAGCGTCGATGATTCAATTTATCTGTGGAGAAGGTCCAGAGTCGAACCTCATCTTGTTGAATCACTGCACTTTTTTTTCTATTGTCATGCTGTGTTCTGTTCTATACACAGCAACACAGGATAATAGCATGACAGGCTATAAACTTTTACAGAGTCTTATGTAAAAATTACCCAACTACAAAACTAACTGTAATGGAAATAGAGAAAAGTGATGGAAACGCAGAGCAACTCGTTTCTGTTGGCTGCTCTGACGCTCTCAGTCAGCTAAACTACCAGATGCTGGTACAACCTCCTCTATTCTCCTCTGTTCAACTGACAGAGCTGTCAGCAGCCCAGCAAGAGAGATGCTCCGTGGCACACTAAGATTTTAGAACTTTTATGGCTTAAACTGTTTGGAAATCGGATATCACAGATGATGATCAAAGACACTAAGATTTGAGTGGTGTAGGTAAAACCTGAGACATGTGGGCTGTTATAGTTTAGTGTAGGTTTGCAAATGCGTTGGATTGTTGTGACTGAACAGCTTGAAAAATATATTTCTCACTAGGTAGGTAAGGTGTATTGATGACAAAACATTGCTAATAATGTTTGTGTTTTTGCAAATGAAAAATATCAATAAATAAGAAAAAGCAGGAACCACAAAGCACATGACAAAATAAAATACAGAAGCTGAGTGACCCCACTTTTGGGACATCACTGTTGGGTGTGGTTATAGGTGCAGCAGAGCACACCTCTGAGCACACCCAAAACAAGCTACAAATGTCATAGTTGATTTTCATAGTGTACTGAAATGAAATGAAACCAATGGCTGATAGTTAAAGATATCGAAGATTTTCATTTAAATAAACGTCTGTTAAGTTACTATCTATCGCCGAATGATGCAACATAATGGTGATTGAGCCTATGGCCCACTGATGAAAGCCTGCAGCATTTGCAGTATTACGACCCGGGTGTCGGTTGCGACTTTCCTGGAAAAATCACAAGCGGCGCACAGTTCGGTTTTTAACAAGGCTTTTAACACAACAGACTCTCTCTTCAACTCACCTGTGTGTGAAGCGCCGTACTGTTTTTTTCCGGTCTCTGCTAATGTTACGAGTAAACGGTTATTATGGCCGAACAAACAAAGAAAAGGTTGATGACTACAGATGATGAAACATGAAACTGAGGTGAGGTCCAAAAACACACCTGCAGTTACTGATTATCACCAAAGGTGCTGCGAAAAATCTTTGAGATTATAACTTTAAATAACTGATACAGTAATGCTGTTGTAATTTACAGAAACATCACAACCTTTATATTGGCACACTGCTTGGAGCTGTATTAAACATCACTTGCAGCCTTATTTGTATGTACCCAAGTGCAGCAACACTCAACCTCTCTGATTGTTTGCAAATGTCAGCCTTGTACACTCAAGACAAGAACAGTTCAGACAATAATAAACTGAGTGCCGGGAAGTAAATGTAAATGTCAAAATTTTATTTACAAGGAGGCTTTATAGGAAACTAAAATAAGAGCAGGAATTCAGCTCAATATGTAGAAATTGACTGTTGTGTATAGCCACTGGTTGAACAAGTTATTTAATTATGAATTGTGTTATCTGCCCCAGCGCTTACTGGCACTAATGTTAGAAATAATGTTTCCACTGGAATCTCACTAACATTGTATTGCAGCATGCTCAGGCTGCCGGGCTAATTTCAAGAAAAACATAACCTGTCGACAGTTCACAGAGGCATAACATGATCATGGCAGGCATCGAAATGTGCTGTTTATTTTGGGCCTGTAGGTTAGAACTTGCCCTCCAACAGTTCCTGCATTATTGAATACGACTGCTTGGCTCTGAAAAGGTCATGTGCTTCAGGGAAACACTAGCCTTGGACAGGCTATGTAGGAGGGAGTAGCTAGCAGTTTGGATGCTAATTGAAAAAATGAAAAAAATGGTTTGATTGTCACAAAGTACAAAGAGTGTATTCGCGGAGCTGTTCCTCTTCCTCTGAAGTCTTTCATTTAAATTCATGTTTGTATGTTTGGACAGTCACTTTGTAGAGACTTAAAGGAAACCTACTGTTTTATGACAACTTTGGTCTTATTTTTGAAGCGTTGGCCATTTGTTCTATCCATTATGATAACACTATACTTACTAGAGTAACTGCTGAACGTGGCAACATCACTAAAAATATGTCTGACAGGTCAAGAAACACGAGCAGTCAGATGATCACATAGGTTGTAAACTTCCAAACATTTTTGGCCAGATTATTGATCACTTTATTTGCAGGTGAAACCAAAAGTTAGTGCACCTCAAACATCAGCAAAAATCCGTCATTGCACAGGAAAACCATGTGCGTGTGCAGCTACAGTAAGTACAGTCCAGAAGTGGGTCTGTATACTATGATGGACAGTTTGGGTAATAACTGTTCACCGTTGTTTTCTCTTCCAAACAAGTTTGAGGATTTGTTTACAGCCTGTCTGATCATCTGACTGCCCATGTTTCTTGCCCCATTGAACCAAGTAGAAAATCGTCGTAACCACACTTTTCCTTTAAAAACTCGACTTAAACCAATCACTGCCTGCATGAAAATACATTTAAGAATGTGAAACCTGTAGTGTGCTCGATATAAAGTATGGGTATTTGTGATAAATTAGCTGATGCCAAAACACAGGAATAGTCCTGTTGTTGATGTTAAAACATCAATGCCACAATGGTGAATTTCAATGGAAAAGTTCACTACAGCTGTTAAGATTTGGGTTAAGGGTTAGGCTTGACCAGTAAGCTAGAAAACAGTAAACTGCCCATTACAAAGTAGTGTTCATCCTGGGTTTTCTCCTTTTTAAAGAGAGGGAGAGGGTTAGTCCCATTCCAGCTTCAGCCATTAAGCAGTGGCTGATCCTTCAAGCATGTACTGCTGTGTTATTACACCACTGTATCCTCTTTCTCCTTGGCGCTCCGCTAGACGAAGGAGAATGAGCCTCTAATCTTCATGATTCACACTATGATCGAGAACTCGGCACCGAGGCCGCAACTCTACCAGCAAGTAAGGTCTTTCACAGGTTCTGGCTTGAGTCAGTGTCAAGACAGTCCATTTGTCTATTGGCATATACTGTATATCCCTGTTCTTGGGTCAAAACCTCATGGCGATCATGTAATATTCAGTTCAACCATTGTTAAGGGTTTTTACAAGCCAAGTATGTTGTTTGTATTCTTACGTTTTACGTTAAAACACTGAAATTTCAAGTAAGCTTGGGGTTTGTTTTCCCAAAATGGATGTCTCTGTTGTTTCTAAAGCAACTCTTTAATTTTAACTTGACTGAAGTGGAGCAGACTCAAACCAGACCTTTGCCCTGGTAGCCCAATGGTTGTGCATCCACGTCTTCCCCTTCACCATCAATCTCTTGTTTCACCACTTTGGATGCAGTCAATCCATTCATCAACCAGTTGTTAATCAGCAAACATTCCCAGATGCCATCACAGCATTCTTTTGGGTTTTGGTTCCAGCACATCTCATTTCATTGCTTTCTTTTTGATGCTGTTCAAAGTGACCTGAAGCGAGCATGGCTTGTGGTGTATTGCTACATAGCCATGGATTTCTCCTCTCACCGTCTGTCTTGATACAGCACTGTTCATTGTTGAGTATCACTTTGGAAATGCTTACACTGTTTGGATGTGTTTGTCTTAAAGGTCCACTTCTTCAGATGTTCTGTGGAGGATAATGCTCTTGATGTTTTTCAGCATTTAAATGAATAGTTCAACATTTTAGGAAATACACATTTGCTTTATTTCCAAGAGCGACAGTGAGTCTGGACATGGCCTAGCTTAGCATAAAGACTGAAAGAGTGGAACAGAGGGAAACAGCTTGCCAAAGTTTAAAAAATATGTCCTCTGAAGCTCATTAATTCACACATTACATCTCAGTTGATTAAACTGTCCACAAACAGAAATATAAAAATGATTGAGTTATGTGCTATGAACTGTTTATTAAAGAACAACGTTTCATTCATCTGCCCAGCCCTTCAGTGCAGTGTCTCTGGCTATAGTGCAGGTTGCCAGATATGGTGAGTGAGCCCAGGTTTTAGTGGAAAGGTACGATGGTACTAAACCTGACAACCCCACTGTGATAACAAGACTCCAGGACACTACACACAATCACCGCACCAACTGTTGTTCAACAAGAAATAGTTCCAACACATAACTCCCCTTGAAACCACAAGTTATCATTTTTACATTTCTATCCAACAACATGTCAATGGCTTTAGAGGTGTTGGTAGGTGTATTGTTGAACTTTGGACAAAGCCAGGCTGCTTCTTCCGGTCTTTATGCTAAGCTAGGCTAACTATGTTGTGACTTTATGGAAGTATATTGATGACAAGAGATGTGAGAGAGAACAAAACAAATTCTGAGTGCTGCTCAGTCTACAAGTCAACCTTTGAGAGGGCACAGGAGTGGAATCCCGATTATGTGCGCATGTTTCTGCGTCTGCTCTCTCAATTTTCTCCAGCTGTTTTGGCAGCTTCTGAGCACTTGAGATCGCAGGAGGTCGCTTGTCGACCATTTTTGACTAGCAATCTGCAACAGGACACACTCATATCTGGATGTCAGAGTCATGTCTTTTTCAAAGTTTAAGTCCATACAAGGAAAAAAGCTTTTCAATATATTGGTCCTCTATAAGGAACGGTTGGCGGAAATGACTATTTAGGACAACATGTGATTTACATATTTTCTGCCTACATGCCTTATCTTTTAACCTGCAATTTCAATTATTGTGTGGATCTGCACTGTAGATTAAAGTCCAGCAAAATTCTGAACTGATCGAACTGATCCCCTTACATTCACCTAGTTTATTCATACCGGTATGTTGGATTTGCGCCATGCATATTTTGAAAATGCTGTCATTCTGAATGTAGCCACAGCCCATAATAATTTTATTAGTAGCAGTAGTAGTAATTGTTTGTATTTTTTAATCCTTCATGAAGTCAGATCAGATCACAGTAAACTCAACCACCTCATATCAGGCTCATTAAATTTCTGAAGAGACACTGAGCCTCATTTCTAAATGTTTTTCTTATTATGGTTCCAATCATTTTCTCTGTTAAAATGACAGATAAAGTAGGGATGCATTCAGTCTGAAAACATTTTGTAGCAGTTTGAAACGTTCTCCAGTTGAACAATATGATTCCTTTCAACTGTGCTCAGTGCTTTGCAAAAGCCTTTGCAGGCCGGTACCAATATATCCACTGTAAAACTTCAACACAGCAGTGAAACCCCAAACTGGTCTCATTGGATGGATTTCAGCTATAGTGTATCAAAGAGAGTCAGTCAGGATCATCCAGGTCCAGCTGTGATGCACTGACTATTAAAACAATTTATTTTACTTCCAGTGAAGTAAAATAAAAAAATGTACTGTAACCACATCTTTCTGCTATAAACACAAGACAATTTGAACTCCTGTAACAGGGTGCCTGTAATGCATTTTTTCATGACTTGCTAGAAATTCTAGAAAACCTTCCAGTGGGTTGAATAGTCATCAAACAGTGCTTTGTGAAGGTCCCACCTTAATGCAGCCTCTGGATTCCTGTATTACCTAGAACAGAACAACGTAATGTGCTCTGTAAAATTCAGTCGGGGAAATTGTCAGAGGATTTTATCACTTTACTCCAGACCGCTGATAATCTGCCTCTGTCTGCCCTCATCTATCACCTTCTGTCTGAGCCAGCAGCCTTTCTTTTTCCTTTTTTTGGAGGAGTAAATGGCAGAAGGGCTCATCAGTCGCCCCAATGTAGTTTATTTTCATGCAGTGTAAGAAAACTGTTCTCTTACGTAACACAGCTGCATTAAAAACGGAGTTTTTAGTCTGCAATTTTCGAGTGGAGGTGCATTGAGTGGACAGACCGTTGTGGAAGACCTCTTTCTTTTCTTACGGTGGTTTCAGAAACGGAAGGACGCACTGACATCAACTAACCAACCCATAAGACAGAAAGAAAGAAAGAAAAATTTATTTATTTTCCATTATTTTATTTTATTTGCATACATTTATATTAATATGGCAAATAAGACACAATAATTCCCAGCACGGTCAACAATCAGAAGGCAGCCTCTATGTGGCCTGAGAGACAAAAACAAGGGCAGAAAAATCACTTGTTTCAAAGCTGGATATTGAGGGACTTATCAACATTTTCATCATTTTATCTTATCACTATTCTATTTTGTGTCAGAGGACAGTGTTTACAGAGGTATTAGTGACTAAATCAGACTGAAAGTGTAAAATCGGAGGAGACAAAACTAGGATTTGGCACACATGTCCTCCCAGTCACAAGCCGAAAATAACACTCTTGCATTTGATAAATATGTATAATAGTTTTGGGCTTAATTTTCTCTGTAGCGTTCATCTGCCCTCTCAGGCTACACCTCCCTGCATCTTTCTCTACATTATAGTATTCAGCCACCATATCCCTGGTAACACCGGGGTGCACAGCTTCATGGGAAACAGGATTAGTGAATATGCACGAAGTGCTCATCCCTTCATTCCCTCACTCGTTGCCTCCGGAATAAACAGCAGGAAGCATATGAAGAGTTTCTCTCCAAACTCGCTCTAGTATTTGGGGGGAAATTACTGTTAATAAAACGCAATTTATATCACAAATATAATTAAATTCTGGCATTTTCAGAAAGATATCAGATTAGTCATCTCCTTGGTTAACCCACACTTTGACAGACTGCATCCTCTGTTCATTGGAAAAAAATTAAGTAATAAAATTGAGATGTCAGGTCATTCTTTTCCCCAAGTTGCATAAAGTAGCATTTTGAAAGAGAACTCTTCATGGCTGGAGCTCTCAGTTATAGCAGACGTGTTGCTGTCGCCCCCTGCTGTCCGTCTCTGACTGTGCCTCCTCGTTTCAGATCAGCCCAGACGACTACAAAGACAGCTCCTTCATCCAGCGCACAGAGGAGGCCGACATAGACGTAAGACTAGCACAGCTTTCAGCTGAAATAGACAATACGTTTCAAAGAAAGTTTAGATCATGTGTGTTTGTTTGTGTGTGTCAGACCAAGCTGAGCAGACTGTGTGAGCAGGACAAGGCGGTGAGGATGCAGGAGGAGAAACTGCAGCAGCTACACAGAGAGAAGGTACAGCAGTCACTGTGCGTATTAATGTTTGTGTCTTTGTGAAGGCTCATATGTGCATTAAGTATTTTTGTGTTGTGTGGCAGCACACTCTGGAGACGGCCCTGCTGTCTGCCAGTCAGGAGCTGAGTGAACAGAGTGGTTCCGGCGGTGCAGCCACACAGAGCCTGGTCCAGCAGAGAGACGTGCTTCAGAACGGCCTGCTCAGCACCTGCAGAGAGCTGTCCAGAGTCCACACTGTGAGCACACCCCAACACACACTTACACACACACATCAGTGCGGAACAGGTGGAGAAGGTTTTGTCTGTATGAATGGGTTTTCTGAATGAAGTGCAGACCAAGAAACTGCTCCTGGGTCTGTATTTATCAAACGTTTCAGAGTAGGAAATCAGTCCTATCTGATCCTACTTTTAGGTCTGCGAGTAAAAGCATGTTATCAACTTTCTTAACACAGGAAATAACTGTCTCTGTCTATCTCTGCTGATGCTTAGGAGAGCTCCAGAGGCGTACTTACCTGTTTGGAGCTTCCAGGAGATGGTGTTCAGGCAGAGACTTAGGCACACATTCCATGTTCATTGACAGTTGTGACTGATCTTGTGCAGGACACATGCTTTCTCAAAAAAAATGTTTTTGTTGTTGGTGACATGGCTTTAGAACGTAAAATCAGAATCAAGGATAAAACCCTTATTTTCTGACCTGTGGGGTAGTTTCCAGGAATGGAGAGGGTACATGAGAA
This sequence comes from Oplegnathus fasciatus, assembly GCA_003416845.1. NCBI lineage: Eukaryota > Metazoa > Chordata > Actinopteri > Centrarchiformes > Oplegnathidae > Oplegnathus > Oplegnathus fasciatus. The sequence goes on along the minus strand of NTHP01001081.1, from coordinate 20,977 downwards.
CATACTTCTTGTCACAATTTTAGCACCAGTAAAGAAAGAAAGACAAAAACACTTTCAGTTTTGCCTTTGTTGAGGTTGTGGGACATCGAAGTGTTTGTATGTGATGTATTCAAGTGATTCACCAGGGTTTAGGTCTCCAGGGGAGACAGTTTTTGACAGAAATATTGCTCCCATCAACATGGTTCTTTTGGAACACTGACACTCTCCTCTATCCATATACAGATATTTGCAGTGGATGTAAAGACACACAAATCATTACAAATAGTGTATAACTTCTATTTTATACATCAGGATATCGGAGAATAATGAGAAGTAAGGAGCTGGGTAGAAAACATTTTTTGGGAAGCAGAAGTTTGGGAATGCACACACACTCACCGTCCTATGACCCCACTGTTGGCTGGTGTCCTGGTTGCAGGAGTTGGAGCGCTCCTGGAGGGAGTACGACAGGTTGGGCGCAGATGTCACTCTGGCCAAGTCCAACCTGCTGGAGCAGCTGGAGGCCCTGGGCAGCCCACAGGTAACACACACACACACACACACACACACACACACACACATACACTTTCTGGGGTGATCAAGCTTTTAACAGCATTTATATGTGTGTGTGTCCGTGTGTGTCCGTGTGTGTCCGTGTGTCCTCAGACAGAGCCTCCAAGCCAGCGGCACATCCAGATCCAGAAGGAGCTGTGGAGGATTCAGGACGTGATGGAGGCTTTGGCCAAAAATAAACCACAGCGGAGCACAGACAGCAGTGAGAGTCTTGAATAACACTTATTCATGTCATATGTATCTGATGTGATTTACATTGAGGATGGTTGTTTGTTAATTATTCCCATATTGTGCTAAGATGGAGAATGAAAAATTAACTTCTGAGAAGGATCTCAAGCTACTCTCCTTTACTCCGTTGTGGATCTAAAAACCTAGCTCTGATGTGAAAGGACAGGTGGATTGAGAACATGACTACAAATCCTTTTTCTGGTGTCTTTTGTTATGGAAAATGTTCCATTCCTCATCTCTCCATATTCCCCATGTCCGGCAGGTTTTCCTGGTTCCAAACCGCTCTCCAGTCTACAGAAGGATGAGGTGAGGCAGCGCCCCAGCCCACACAGCACATACTAACATCCACATTACACCACACACAGCCTGGGCTGTTTAATATTCGGTTTNGCCTCTGGCTACAATTAAATGTCTTAAAGATCCTTTTTGAAGACAAAATGAGTTTGTGATTTTGGTAGAGTAATCATCAGAGGTGTAATGGTATGTGCACCCCCCCTTCTTGGGGAAAACTATAATTTTAAATAATGTCATAATATGCACAAAAAGCACTTTCCCTAATTATAGATGCAAAACAGTGCGTTTTTAAGTTTTGAAAGATTGTGTCCCCCCTCATATGCCTCACAGTGG
>NTHP01001080.1:32946-79728 GCA_003416845.1 Oplegnathus fasciatus | reverse complement strand
TTTGGAGGGCTGTTATCCTCTTTGAAGTGTGGCAGCCATATGTCTAATTAATAAACTTAAGCAGAGTCAGTAACCTTGTAGCCTGACAGAGCTGGTTGGAATCGTTGACTGAGCAGCTTTTCTGGTATTTTGAGCAAACTATAGAAATAAAAGGAAGGAAGTACATTCAGTGTGACACTTATGGGTCAGGGTATCATCGGATAATCCATAATTCATTTGGAATTCCAAAACGGAAAAAACGTAAATCTGTTATTTGTTTCAAAACAAAAAACAAAAAACGTAAATCACTTGGTTTTTTCGTTTTTTGTTTCAAAACGAAAAACGAGAAAAACAAAATCCAAAAACGGTCCAATGTCGTTTTTTGCAAATTCCTTTTTTTATTTATCATTTGGGACATATAGAAGGACTGTAGACTGACAGGAAGCAGAAGTGAAGTGTAAAACATTTCAAAATAAAAGCCCAGAGGATGGCCACGCTATAAAAGTGTAACTTTTACAAGCCCAGGGTAATGTTAGAAGATATAAACAAATAAAGANGGAACTACCTGCGACAGAAGGAATCTGCTGGAACACTGAAAATGATGGACTGGCCCCCTCAAAGTCCGGACCTCAACCCCATCGAGCAAATTTGGGGCGAGTTGGAAAATAAACTGGACAGATCTATTGTACATTCAAAGGAAAGCCTTTGGCTTGAGTTGCAGAAGGCATGGGATAACATTAGTGTTGAAGTTCTCAGGAAATATATTGACACTATGCCAGAGAGATGTGCTGCTGTAATTGCTGCACAAGGTGGACATACCAAATATTAAAGTTAAAAGTGGATAAAAACAGTAGGACTCACTTCATCTGATATTTGTTGTGCTCAGAGCAACCATCTGCATGTTTCATGAACATTATGAAATGAAATCATGTTTTGGAGGCAAAAAAAAGGTCAATATTTTCAGATCTGTCAGGTGTTCTAATAATTTTGGGCACCACTGTATATATATGTATATGTATCCCACATTTTTGGGATAAAATATATTTCATGTCTAAATGAAAAGAACAAAACAAGATCTTGAAAAAAGGACTTTGCAAAAATCAAAATTGGACCGTTTTTTGATTTTGGTTTTCTCGTTTTTCGCTTGGAAACAAAAAAGGAAAAACCACATGACTTCGTTTTTGGTTTTTGGTTTTGAAACAAATAACAGATTTACGGGTGTTTTCGTTGTGGAATTTCAAATGAATTACAGATTATCCGATGATACCCTGACCCTTATGTTCCACACCAAAGTTTCAGCTTCAGTGCTTTTATCAAGGTGCTTTCTAAACCACTCAGAACTAGTCTTGCCAGGGAAAATCTCTCCCCTAACTCTGTCCTGTTTTCTGTCACAGGTTTCTCTCCTTCTGTCTTTATTTGTCCCTCTGCTGTCCTGATGTTTCTCTCTCTCTTTGTGCTGTCCCGGTTTCCAGGTATCGATTCAGTGATTGTACATTAGATCAGATGCTTCCCCTCCACATGGCTGCGCAATTGATTTCCTGTCTGACAGGAAGCTTCTCTCTGAGCCGCTTTACTGTCCCTGCATCCCCTTAAAGTGCTCCACTGTCATTGGATGATTGGAGCTAAAACACTGGCTCCAAAGCTTCCATCAGCCCAACATAACACACAAATGGTGGCATTCATTTATAGAGCATTAGTCAATATTTTTATATCAACAATGGATCAAATGACTACGTGTAATGTGAAAGATAGTGTCAAACCCACAGAGAATTATTACCTGACCCTCTCTCCCCTCAGCTCCACTGAGTGTTTAAACCTCTTTTAGCTCATCGTTTTGGTTTCCCACAACTAATCTCATCAACCTTGTTTCCAACAGCAGCAGCAGCAGGCAGCTGTTTTCAGTAAAAAAAAGTTATGAAAACCCACTGTACACAACCCGCCCAGCACAAAACAGCAGGCAGACAAACTGAACACATAAATGTTATTTAGCAGCTGAAAAGCCAGATACTTCCCTAGGACTTGGTGGAGAACAAAACAGAGGTAGAAGGAGTTTGAGTACTTACCATTGTTGGATAGCCAAAAACACAACTCTAAATAAATGCTAACGTTGCAATGTGTCTGCTGGATATGTATATAGGCAACTATTTGCTAACACATTAGCCATGTGATAATATATCGATGTTGTGTTTTCAGCTTGTTCTGCTGCTCCCAAGTGGCCAAAAGATCAGTTAATGCAGCTTTAAATATAATTTATTCCAAACTACTTTTAGCTTCATTTCAAACTTCTTTGGTATTGGCGTGAAGAGTTTATTTATTCCAGCACAACAGAAAATATATTTTTTTCTGTACACTCAAATAACTGCTGAAGTTCAAATCTCATCACACACCAGATCTCTGGAAGTTATTCTTTATTTCACCACGAGATGATCATTTATTTGATTGTTGTGATACATAATTTCATTCCTTTTTTCAAACTGTTTTTCTTTCTTTCTTTGTTATTCTGTATCTATTGCATTGGATGGACCATGGATTTTGTGGTGACTTTAGATATATACAGTGCATCTGACTACATACAGTATAATACATACATTTTATCTTACAATGTTTAACTTTATTCTCTTGACCTGCAGCAATAGTTTTATACACTATAGCACATAGATTTAAAATGTTTTAAATGTCCTTCTATGTATAATTGTATATGGTACATTTATATGCCAACATTGTCTATTATGATTTAATGTGTTTTGCTTTATGTTACTGTAACTAAGATAACTGTTTTTTTTTGTTGTTGTTTGTCATGTGATAGCATTGTGTTTATGTACATGATGGTTTGACAGATTGATGAACTAGCCTGAAGACAAATGTGTCCAAAAAACTCTTATCTAATGCAGACATAAAGAATAAGTAGTTTTGGTGTGTGGTGAGATTTTAACTTCTACTTTGATAATTGCTCAGAACAGCGTATGTTGGGGATCACTGCATCTGTCGCCGTGCTGATCATTGTAAAGCCCTATATGTGTCTACCCTTAATCTGTCCTGCCCTCGTCTGAACAGCACAGAAGATCACAGTAATAATCAAAGACATTACAAATGGAGTCTCATAACTCTATATGAACTGGAGGAGGAAGAAAAGAAAACAAAGACAAAGGCAAAGAGAAAAGGTTACTATGGTGCGACTGTGAGAGGTGTAATTTGGCAAGATCTACTTGTGAATGGAGAACAAAGGAGGACATTATGTGTAATTTAAAGCAGGAGAGCAATCATGCCACTTCTATGAGTTAATAATGACAATGCAAAGATAATATTTATACTATGGTGTCAGCTCTGCCTTTGCTGCTTTATGAATAACCCAGTGTGAAATGAAAAGTAACAAAGAAACAAATGTGATTTAAAATAGGAATAGGTAATAGGAAACAGAGGAAAGCACACATGATAACATGATGGATGTGTAGTTTTGACAAGATGGTGGGAAAATAATGTGTAATGTAAAAAAAACAGTGAGAAGAAGGTGAGCCAGACCCGATGGGACTAAGCTGGGTTGTCATAGCAACTATGTCTGGGCAGATTAAAAAAANNAAAAAAAAGAAGGAAAGGAGGTAGAGAAAAGAAAAGAGGACAGGTCCATTTTGTTCTCCTCAACATACTGCTGTAAAACCCCACTTGTTCTGAGACAAAAACTCTTTGGCAGAGTTCCTTCATGAAAGAGAGGACATCGTAAACAGGCCTGTAAATAACTTCTCACCCACTGACACTTTGGCTGCCTGACCACAGTTAGTTGAGGGATGAAGAGAGGCTTTGAAGTTAGGCCCTCCACTGTGGAGAGTGGACTGTGACGGCCACATGCCTCACTGTTCATCTCACCGGCCGTGCTGTTCATCAGATACAATACACGACACTGCACAGATGAGGTGAAATGAAACATAAAAAATCCATGATGTGAGAATGTCAAAATTTATCAAAATAAAGGCCGTAAAAGTAGAAAAAAATATAAGAATGTTGACATGTAGGCCTATGCCAACACTTTAGCAATATATATGATAATGTGAAGAATATTTATAATAAATTATAACTGGGTATACATCAGATCACCAGGTTTACGTAAAGCTATACAGAAGCAATGTGCACTGTGAAATCTTATCTTTTTTTTTCACACACGTAGAAACAGAACATACTGATTTTGTGCAAATGAGTCTAAAAGACTAAAGCCCCACTAGTGCCCCAAGAGGCTGCATGTTCGTTAAAAGTGGTAGAACACGTTGAATACAACAAACAGAATACTGTTACGTAAGCTTAAACTTCGGATCGTTCTCCCGACAACTTTCCGACATTGGAAAATGGAGAGCTGCATCCAAAATTTTTTGTAATTTCCCAAAACCAACAGTCCAAGAACACACCCACCAACACACGCAGCGATTGGCCTGGTGTGTGGAGGTGAGAGGGGAGGTAGGATTTGAACTCTTTTGTCAAGGTCTAATTTTTAATTCTTCATCAACAACCTCCCCATTTGTACAATTGATTGATCTCCCCCTTCTCCATGATGGCAGGCTTCTCAACCCCACCTTCAAGCGTGGCCATTTGGAACAGCTACAAACACTTTAACCTTTAGACGTAGCGGGACGACATATCGTACAAACTAGTTCATTTGGAGCATTTGGAACCTTAAGGCTACTGCAGGAAAACATGACATACCTTACAACATGCCTGCAACCCAAAGGTGGCCCTACGTGTTGCAAGTTTGAAGAGATTATCTTCCTGTTTTTCCCTTGTGAGTACCTTCTGGCCTGAGGGGAACAGGTTTGACTCACCTGTCTCCTGAGGACTGGACTCTGTAACACCCATGTCAAGCAGTGTCTTGTAACGAAGATAATGGTTAAACTATGGTTAATGTATAGTTAGACAGTGGTAACGGTCAATAAGACTGCAGATGTTAATTGCATGACTGTGACAGAACGCAAACTCCTGTCTCTTGTTTGTCAAAGTCAGCATCCATCCACTACGCCAGCCTCCACACCCTTACTTCCCCCCTCACTAAATATGGGGCACACCACTTCCTGCATTGGCACTGAACGTTGGCACTGGATGTAAATCGTGATTTGCAGAATACGTCTCTTCTGACATCTCCAAAGTGTGTTGCATCAGTGGCTTATAATGAGGCAGCCAGTTTTGATTTTCCAATCTCTTCCTACCACACACACTGATCTACCAAACTAGATGTCCGAATTGATACAGTACTGATAATGCTACTATTCCTAGAGTCTTACCAGTTGCAGGGATAAAATGTAAAGTTTGACCTGAAGGTGGCACTAGAGAAAAGCGCAAACACTATGTTCAGTGAGTTTCACTGCCATCTGCCCATTAGATTTGGATATTTCCATGTGTAAGATTGAAAATTTTAATTAATTTAATGGTGGTGCTTAAGGAATCATTCTATGGGGACCGTGACTACAGCAAACAGTCATTTTGACTTGATGATGTTAGACAAAAGGTCGCAGAGTCACCAAAATTATTTGGAATCATCGTTGTGGACCATAAAATACTCTTACCAGATTTCATCACAATTTGAACAGTAGCTGTTGAGACATCTCGGCGCAGACCAAAGTGCTGAACAGTCCAAATGATCAACAGACTGACTGACAAATTCACACCTTCATACACCAAGAGAAGAAGCACAGTCACGGATGATTTCTACACAGCATCTCTTATTAAAGAAACAACAAGAGCTTCACCATAGATAGATGCAAAGTTACACACAAAATAAAGCATTAAATCAGAGGAGGACAGCACTGGTATCTTTCTACCGGCAGCAGTGGCGTCATGAGGCCAAATATAGCCGGTGTAATGCAATGGTAATTGATTTCACAAGCAGCTGCTTACATAAGCATGTCAGAGTGAGTAGAGATGGTGAGAATGAGAGGGATGAGATGGGGTGGAGTGAGGAAAGAGAAAAGTCATAGATGGGAGGATGAAACGGTGTAAAAGAGAAAGAATCAAGAGGAACAGAATCGAAGTGACAGATAGGCAGAGAAGAGAGACATATGCTGGAGAGACAACAAGAAAAAGAAAAATGTCAAAAGACGGTGAGAAGAAGGGATGAGATGCTGGAAGACAGGGGAGGAGGGTGTAGGGGAAAAAGATTTGGAAAAAAGTAACTGTCAAACAGTGGTGACAAATTTGAAAAAAAGAGAAACTAAAAGAAGCAGAGACAGAGAGAGTTATACAAGCAGAGATTCAACAGCAGAGCATGCCAAGGCGAGAGCAGCAGACATAATGCCTGGGTGAAAATAACACATTTATTATCTCATGTACGCTGCATAGTACTGCATACTTGTGTTTTTAGGAGTAATTTGTAAAGTCAGTAAAGTTTTAACGCAACTTTAAATCTGCACTAATTAATATTTTATGTCAACAATGGATCGAATGATTACATATCATGTGAAAGGGATCCTTCATATTGATGAACCCACAGAGAATTATCACCCAACTGTGCAGTGAGCTTTTTAGCCTCTTTCTGTTCATTGTTCTGGTTTTATATTCACCAAATTCTAAAAAACCCCAAAATGATTTGATAAACTGTATATGCTACCTGTTGATCTCAAAAGGCCAAAATAAATAATAATTTAAATAAAAATAATAATGATAAATACTGCTTTAAATCACATTTCCATTTTTTTCCCTGTTAAAGGTTTTTTTTGGGGCAGTTTTTCGAGGGTCTAAGGACAGAGGGTGTCGTATGCTGTACAGATTGTAAAGCCCCTTGAGGCAAATTGTGATTTGTGATATATAAATAAAAACTGACTTTACTTGACTTGACATCCACTACAGATGTTCAAGCTCTCTTTTAGCTTTAGAAACTGGAAATTTCCTAAAAGCACCTATGTTAAACCTCCACTTGATGATGTTCACTAATGAACACAAGATAGTCAGATTCATCCAGTATGTAAGTAATTATCCAGTTATATGAGTAGAAAGACTTATAATACAACATGTATTATATGTATTAGGTGGATCTCATGTCTGGGTTGTGTGCTGATGGACCCATAAACACACAAGCTTCAGGGAGAAAATGTTCTCAAAGGAATGCAAATTTAGAGAAAATCCAGAATGATGTACACAGATGGTCCTGGAGAAAATTGTAAAGCAATGGATGCGGTTATGTAAGAAATCCAAGGAGGGAAGAAACAAGGATTTATTGAGGTGAAATAAGGATAAGGAGATAATCCTTTAGGGTCTTTTTTTATTTGTATTTTACATCTGTCATGCTCAGTGCTCATTCCTGTGCTTAAAGAATGTGGGCTGTGTTCATTTTCTTTGGATTATCTTTCAAGGAAGTTTGAGTGTCTGTAGGTGGCGCTCTTTTCTTTGTCTGTTAAGCCATTTTGGCTCTGCTGGTGTTAATCATCCAGTTCTTTTTTATTCCAGCTTTAGAGAGCTCACAGACTGTCTGATGCGTAGTGAGTTGCTCTCCCTGACAGTCTGGAGGCTTCACTTCTTCTGGCTGTCTCCAGTGCCAGTCACAAGGGTGCACTCCCAGCTGACATAAGTGCGTGGGGTTTTATCCATAGAATAAACCATAAACAGTCAAGGGCTTAATTTCTACTGTGGATAGGGGGGACATGTCCCCCTCACTTTTATTGTTTCAGGTTGATTACTTACTAAAATCTCTCTGAACAGTGACCTCTTACTGTCCAAACACCATGGTCCAGATGAGGGAACAGAGGAGTTGATAAAAATGTTGATATTTTCATCTGACTCTCCTTCAGTTATTACCGTGTGCGCACAGCAATGAGCTTAGCGAACAGCAGTGAGTGTTGCATCGAGTACTTTGCAGACTTTTTTGCCCTCGGTTTCACTTCTCAGGCCACATAGCCTACAGACTTGTGGAGTTTGTCAGGGCTGTATGCAGTCTGAAAGGAATACCAACAGGCACTACTCAGGACTGAAGAAGTATCTCCACCTCCTCTGTCTGTCTTTCGGATAAAAAAAACTCATGGTATCTATATTTTTACAGCATATTTTGCAGTTAATATTCTCCTAAAAGACACTTGAATAAAACATCAATCGAAGATGAGGCAGTAAAGGACAGTTCCTTGTTGTAAAGATGCAAGTACATCTAAAAATGCAATTAAGGAAACTAAACATGATTTTAAGTATTGAAGTATTGTTACTGCAATACATATATATATTGTGCCCCACCCACTTCTCAAACCAAACCTACACCCTCGTGTACAGATAAAGTCAGCTGGGAACTAAGCTTTTGTTGACTGCCCTTAAACATCATATAAAATCAGCTCTTTCTGGTTGTTTCTTTTTTTGTTGTTTTGTATGTCAGTCAAAAAACCTTGAGATAAGATATGATAACACACAAACAGTGTGTTTGTCTGCTCTAATGTAAGCTGCAAACGTTAGCATAGTTATGACCAGCACATCCCCTGTGTGGGAACTGGTTACTGCCTGGATGCTACTATATCAGAGTGTAATACTTATTAAGCATCACTGTGGCCCAGACTCTGTTCATCCAAGACTACTTATCTTTAGTTCAACAAACTGGAAAAGCAAAATGAGGATTGTTTGTGAGAAAAGAGCTTCCAGGTATCAGGTGTTCCGTACAGCAACTGTAAAAACCACCATCTACAGTGTAATCAGAAATTTAATGTTATTATTATTTATTTATTATTTTTTGAGAAGATGAAGGATTAGTGAGGAGGTGATAAACAAGGAAAGTGATGACAGAAGAAAACAGCAGACAGGAAGCTATAAAGTGAGGGAGCAGAAGGAAGAGAGGTGGTGTTGTTTGCTCTCTGTTCTCATATTAATACTCCTCATGGCTCCATTCCAGTGGCCTCAGAAAGGTCACACTCACCCATTTAATAAACTGGTCACGATGGGAGGGAGGCAGTGAGGGAGGAGGTAGAGAGAGGGGAAGGAGAAAAGGAGAGAGGAGAGGAGAAAAACAAAATCATTACGTCTCTTCTAGGTTTGAATGGCGTGTGTATGTTTTTTAGGGCTGACAGATCGACAGCGTGCGTGTGGTGTTTTATATTTTTAACTGTGTCAACTTTGATGTGAAAAACAAAACAAAACCGAGCGCTCACTGATTCTTCCAGAATTGTGTTCTTATCAGGATAGCAGAGAAGAAAATGTATGTAACCAGAGTTACCAGCTTGAATGCTGAGATCTAAGAACACGGCGACAATTCTAAAAAAAAGTCTGAGGTTATACACAAATCCCATAAATAACAAAAAAAGAGTTGCCGGATCCCAAAAACTACTTGTACAGTAATTTGCATATTGCAATGTTATCAATACCAAAACAAATCATTATCAAAACTACCAAAATAAGACCACCTGAGGTGTAATAATTCGTTCTGAGCCTGTGAGGAAAGCGTTAGCGGAAATAAGCTGATGCTGTTAAATCCAACATCCATTTTAAAGATGCTCTAATAATACCAAGGAAGGCCAATAATATTATGGTAATGTGCAGAGCTGTTAACTTATCTTAACTACTTAAAAGACTGTTTGAAATTACTGTAACTTTCCTGTCACCCGTGCGTAACGGTTCATGCGTCTTGTAAACACAGCTGGGACTCTTCACAATCCGCAGGCCAACAATTAAAACTGAAGTTGAACCTTGTTAGTTAAGTTGAATACACCACAATATTTCTTTGTTTGCACACAGCTAGGTACGATTTGTCTTTCAGGGCTTTGGGTTTAGTAAAGGTTTTGTCCATCATGAGAAACACTACATTGTTCCAAACCAAAGACTGTATATAAAGATGGACGACACGTCTCCACTTCCTCCTGCTGTACAAAAATGAAGCCAAAATATCCCGGATACGGGTGCTGCATTGGAATCTTTCTGACAGAGGAAAAGATCTGTAATCATCACGAAATGTAAATAATTGAACAGAGTGTCTATTTGCACCCGGGTACAAATAGGCACACGGCACCTTTACGGCTATTTGCACCCGGCTCCGTCACCCCGCGCCCCCCTACAAAAATGTAAACACTGGCTGTGTTTCATCAGTAGTTCCACTTTCCCTCATTCACTTATCTTTGAAAGAATACAAGACGACAACAATCAAAACAAGCTAGCCACTACTTCGCAAGGTAGCTACCGGCTATAGCTACAGCCTGCCAGTCCGCCAGTCCGACACGGACCCTCGCAGCTGTCTGTGGAAGACCGAGGCTTTGCTGGCTTAGCTGGCTGCGTTTCACCAGTAGTTCCACTTCCCCTCATTCACTTAGTCTTCAGGCCTTTCTGCTTTAGGAAGACAGTTGATGTAGTATAAAGAGTATAAAAAGTCTAGGGTTGAAGGATGTCACAGTGGTTGAATGGATCAGACACAGGACTTCCACCCAGGAGACTGGGATTTGCAACGTGGGGGGGGGTTGAAGTTTAACTCCTTATTTTTAGACTTAGGTGATTTTTTTTTTTTATAATTAAAAATTAAATTTCAAATTCAATGTAATGTTTGCAGTAGTCATACAACGCAGTAAAATTAAATGAAATTTTGGCAGTAGTGTTCCAGGCAGAACAGCGGGGGCCACCCAAAAAACCTTAGACCCAGATGGTCTGGGCTTAGCCCCAGACCTTGTCAGCTCCTAGAAACGCCCCTGCTTTAGCCAACTCTGTGCTCAAAGTCACCTTGTGTCCTGTTGCCATTGCACAGATTAGTCACATATTAGCTTTGACAGGTGGAGCTTTACTTTAAAAAATCTGTCCTGGGATGATGTGTATCATTTCTTAGGGTGGATTTTCACTTGTAAGTAATGACTCTGACACTCTAGAGTCACACACACAAACACACACACTTCATCAGCTGCTGGGAGTGACTGTAAGTGGCATCTGGGCTTTGTCTCTTTAAGGGTGTCAGATAAAAACACAGATTATGCTGAACGACCGCCAGAGAGAGGAGAGAGAGAACATTAGAGGACAAATGAGGTTGGAGAGAGAGAAAAGAGTGGAATGAGACAGTTGGGAAGAGACAGAGAGGTGTTGTGTGTACTGTTGATGCATAACAATAATGTTTTATATATGTTATAAATGTGTTTATGTTACAGGATGCTGACTTTTAACCAGGGACATACAGCTTCATCACATACAGCTTTGAGGCTTGTTTGTGGGCTTCACATTTTAAAATGAGACTCATGGGGCTAATGTTAAGGTTTCAACCAACTCATGGACACAGAGCTAATGTTCATTAGCTAGCGAGCTACAGCTGATAAAGTCTGCTAGCGACAGTCGTCATATCAGCTGGCAAAATTGACGGTTGCTGGCTAGAAATAAGCTTGCTTCTGTCTCCTTCTGTCTGACATCAAGGAGGGAGGGGGGCGAGGCTTAGCCAAGGGTCAGTTGGAGGTGTTTCAGAGACATAAACATAATTTGCAGTAATGCTGTGTAGAGATTCTTATCTGAACACACTCTCCCATCATCCATCTCTCTAACTTCACATTAAATGAGGAAAAGTAGTCCCTGAGAGTGTTACTTAATGTAAAAAAACCTGTAAATCTTACCAGTCTGCCAGTTTTAACATGGAGGACTGAGGCCAACAGTACCTAAGTCAGGTGATATAGTGTCAATAGAAACAAAATTTAAAGGTATAACGAGTAGGATTTTCCTAAAAAACAACGTTAGAAGTGTGTGGCGGTGTCGTCATCTGCAGAGACCCTGCCCTCTGCCTGGATTTTCTTATTTTGCTGAGTTCGGGATGTTTCTGGGCATCAACCTCAAAAAAACATAGCAACCAGTTGCCAGATCGTAAGCACAAGGGACCACCGACAAATCCTACTCGTTATACATTTAAAGTGTGTGTGTGTGTGTGTGTGTGTGTGTGTGTGTGTGTGTGTGTATGTAGTGATGTTTGTGTTGTGTTCCTGCGTTGGTGGACTGATGTCATCATCTCGCAGTGCTATTGTACTGACGCTGTCTGACCCCACTCTTTGTATGTGTTGATGTGTTGGCGTGGATTGGTGTCCTTGTATAACTGTGTTATGGCTGTGTGTGTGTGTGTGTGTGTGACCGCAAACACAAAAGGCCAGTTTAATTAGACCTTAATGCAGCCTCAGTCCTCTTGTTATCTTTGGGGCAGTAGTCTGTGCACTTCCAAGCTCCACTTTTTACTGAGTAATCTCGGTCAGTAAGCATCTATGCCGACTTCAGTTTTGAGTGCATCTTTGTTATCTCGCAAACTAGAGCAGAACATCACTTACCTGTGTTTTTGTAGATACTGTACTTTGAACTTTGGACGAAAAAAAACAAGATGATCGTTCAGTCCAAACTTTTCATTGCTTCTCTCCATTTTAGCTTTCACCTCTCATGGATTTTTAGAGTGTAGTAAAGAGTGAGGTGGTGTTTGTTTGTACAGTAAAAGAAGCTGCTCGTGTGACATGTCTGTTGGTGAACATAACTGTACAAGAAAACTCCACAGAGCACCTTTAATATTGGAGAGGATTTACCCCTAGCTTGAAACTAAAGCATCGCTGGGTCTGTATCATAAGTCTAATAGTGACTTTTCATTAAATTTCAATGTATATTGTATCTGTAGCTGTGTATTAGTGTATTAGTGTTATTATTTTATCAATAAATCTTCCAATAAATCCGGGCAGGTTTGCAGCGAAACAAAGTCCCATTTTGATTCCATCCATTGTTTCCAGTCAGTTCCTCATCTGTCAGCTGCTCAGACTATTCCAGTTCAGTACAACATTCAGTCAGCGATCTGATTCCTTCCATAATTTCACAATGTGGATTTGTGAAATTACTTCACGAAGGACTGTTTCATTCCATTTAAGTGGAACTAAACTGCCATCATCATGTAGCACACTGGTAGCAATGCAAATGCCATTTTTCCCCCCAAACACAAACAGTAGCTACTCTGCATGATGAAATGATAGTGTAACCTTAGATGTGTGTGTGTGTGTGTGTTTTTGTGCGTGTTGCCATGGTGATTGCAGGTTGCTGTCCAGGATGGCGGGGATGAAGGAGCAGCAGTTCACGGAGGAGAAGCCCCTGCTACCAGAGCAGCGAGGAGTGGACTCAGACATGGTCAGTCGACCTGGTTTATTTACCGTGTGTGTCCTCTGTGCCATTAACCCTCCTGTCTGGGCGTTCACGTGCTGATTAGTGTGTGCAGGATGAACCACTCTGAAACTCTTGGTGCATTAAGACAGAGATGTTTGTGCTCATTAGCTGTGATGGCTTATAATTAGACAATGTGCTTGTTTACCAGCAGAGGAGGAAATTAATGAACTCCATCCAACCGTGACTCTTTGATAACAACACTATGAAAAGATGAAAGCTCATTTAAGCTGAGAGAGAGTGGTGGAGGACAAAGAGGGAAGCAAAAACAGAGCAGGGAATAGGCAGTGGGCGGTTACATAAAGGCCACTTGTTCCAGTCCACTTATCCATTACCTAAGCAACAGGTTGTGGCTGAATTGAGGGCTCTTGAACGTTTGAGAGTCACTCGTTGCTGGAATGATGGAAATGGTGGAGACATGCCAGATCTACTTGATGGGAAAGCGACTTGAAGAGGCGAGATTTATGCCTGAAAAAGACAAATTTTCTCCTTAAACCTTTCAAACAGCCATTTCTTAGTGAGGTGAGTTGGTTATTATTCCTAAAATCTGTGTGAATGGAGAAGAAAAAAGCAGATAAAGGGTGCTTGATCAAAGAGAAATGAACGGGAGGTCCGAGTGGCCAATTATGAGAAGGCTGTTTCTGTTATTGTGGGAAGCAAGCAGGCAGCAAAATCATTACTGCCCAGAATAGCATGAACACAACATATTGAACTAAGCATAAACA
Source organism: Oplegnathus fasciatus (assembly GCA_003416845.1). Taxonomy (NCBI): domain Eukaryota; kingdom Metazoa; phylum Chordata; class Actinopteri; order Centrarchiformes; family Oplegnathidae; genus Oplegnathus; species Oplegnathus fasciatus. The sequence goes on along the minus strand of NTHP01001080.1, from coordinate 65,950 downwards.
AGAGTGGAGTATTCTGCTTCTGACAAGCCTCTTATTTCTGCTGGAGGAATCAGTGAGGCAACAGATGAAGCCACTGACTTAATATGTTAGCCATGACTCACTTGGTCAGTGTGTCAGAAATTAAACTGAGCAACCAGGAGAGAAAGTGGGGCAGGGTTTTGTGACTCAGTAGCTTATTAGAAGTAGCCTAAATATGCTGTGCATCAATATGAATGACTAATTCTGCTATTGATCAGCTCATCTAGCAAAAGGTCATTAGGCCCGCTCATTACGACTCGCTGCTTGTAAATTATCAAGGCCGTCGACTGTTGCCGCATCGATCCAGTTACACGTTTGACTCAACGGGCCGTTTGCTTTATTGTTCTGTCAAAGACGACTGTTGCAGAGAAACACTTGCAGTTTTATCTCCTGCCTCTCTCCTCTCGCAGCTCATTTAAAGTCTGTAGCTCCGATGTTGTGCAACAGTGTGTTAGTGACCTTTAAGAGCAGTTACTGAGTGGTTACCTCCTGGCACAAAACACTGGTAAAACTCTGTTCTGACTCACTGCAAGTCATGTTGAACTAATGCTACACTCGCTTCATAACAGAGAAGTTTTTATTTGTTGAAACTCATTGGTAGATTCACGATGTCAAGAGTCCAGCTCTGTTATGTTCAGCACTTAAAACAAGGAATAAACAGATAGTGATGCATTTGAATTGTCCAAATATTTCCAAATATTCCAGTCAGTAGTAATGATGATCCACATCACACATTATTCATTTGGGCCATTTTATTTAAATATATAGTGTATATATAATTTCTGCACAACTTCAGGTGTTCCTGTGAAAAAAGTAAATATTAAGACAATTTAAAGGTACCTTACGTAGTTTTGCACCCCAGTTTTGTCGGTATCAGGCACGCATGGATGGATGCACACATCCTACTGTTGATAGGTAATATGCCAGCAAACGTAGCAGTGTGCCAACAAAGGCAGTGAAGACGAAGACAGGGTACCTTTAATAAATGTAATAATGTTATAAAGTAACCATGGCCGTAGCTGGCTTTGAGGACACTGAGGTCATGTCCTCTGTATTTTTTCTTGTACTTTGGGGGTTTCAGCAATCTAATTTAACATTCTACAATTAAAAAATAACACATAGTCAGTAATTTATTGGCTGATTCCAGTATTTTTACACTCAATATATTTCAATTGGACTGCTAAATAAATAAATAAATGATTCAGTACTTCTCCACAAGAATTTCTTGCATTTCTTGAGTGCTTAGACCATCATGTTGGGAAAGACTGAAAGTCAGAATTTCATGCGGGGGGCTAGGGGAGAGTTTGGACTTAATGACCTCAGTATGTCTAAGATCCTGCTTACAGCCCTGACATACCAGCTACAGCCTTTTCTACTCTGAAGCTTATTTACAGTGTTTCTAATGTGACATGATTGCAGCATATTCCTGGCCTCTTGCATGTGCAATCCAGCAGGTCTCCGCCCACAACCTGTTCCTTCACTCCTATTAAAGGAAGGCTACAGATCTTCATCTTGACTTTTCTGGTGATGCCGGAACAGAAATGAGGCCAGAGGTGTCTTTGGAGCTTCGAATGCTTAGAGGATCACTGAGCGCATTTCTAAGACTTCCATAAACATTGCATCAGAAAATGAATCATGAATGATGTGCATCACCTTTTTATGTTTACTGTATGTTGCTGCTCTGTCTTCCCAATACAGCAGGTTAAAAGAGAGGAGGCATCGGGGGGGTCAGAGTGCCCCGCCAGCCCCGCCAGCCCCGCGCCCCTTAACCACCCCCCTCCCCCCAGCCGCCCCACTCACCGCTGGCATGTCATCGCACGGCACTGGCTCCGCCAGACCCGCCGTCGGACCAGCGGGGTCCTCCCGGTAACTACCAGAACCACCAGAACAAGCAGAGACATCTGACTGCCAGTACACTGAATCAAACACACACAGCCAACATGGAACACACCTGTGTGCAGCTGAGCAGAAAACTTGAACACCAGACACTTGAAATCTCACAATATAGAACTAAATCATGCAGCAAAAATCACAAGAAATTGATTAGTCAGTTTATAAATCACGTCTGAATGTATCCAATTCCATCATTCCCTCAAAGCTCTACAGAGGACTTGCACAGAATTTTAATTTAGTTGTACCGACAACAACATAACCAATGGTAGCTGCTGGTAGTGTTGCTAGAAAACACCTACTGTGTGCACAGTGGTAAAGCAATAAAAATGCTGGAAAAACATCCTAATACTGTTGCAATGGTGGAAGACGCAGTCAAGAAGAATTAATAATTTAGTTTAAAAGAGTAAAAGTAAAGTAAAAAATACTCAATTTCAAGTAAAAGTCTTGCGTTGAAAATCTCACGTAAATAAATGCAGAAGCATTATCAGTAAAGTGTACGTAATTATTAAAATTAAAGTACTCCTTATGCAGCAGAATGAAATACCTTTAATAGATTATAAAAAGCAATATTTTGATGTTGTGGCTGGTCATGGTAAAGCTAATTTCAACTGCTTTAAACACTGTTGGGTTATTCAATCGATAACAATGCACATTTTATAAGATGATCATATATCATATAAATGTAGTGGAGTAAAAAGTATAACACAAGTGAAGTGTAAATACTTCCGAATAGTACAGTACTTGAGTAAATGTACTTAGTGTAAGTAAGTATACTGATGGGTTTTTTGTTTTTTGTTTTTTACATACAATACAGTAATAAAACACCAATTTATTTCCCCTCTGGACATCTCCATTCATAGCATCTCTAGAATCAGACTTAATCAAGTCAGTCCTCTCATCCCCCTGGACCTGATGAATAAAATTTAGAGCTGCAGTAATTCTGCTTTTCTTTTGAAAACCCTAAAATCTAGGCCAAAATCTACATTCACAAAACCAGCCTCCGGACACAGAGACTCTGAGATCAAAAACACATCACACACGCAACTAGGTCCAACAAATCTTCACAGCAGCCTCTCTGTGTGCAGCCTCACACAATACACAACCAGAATGATCACCTGGGCAGACTCCCGGCTAAAGGAGGACTCACACCATCTTTAAGCATTCATTTCTATTGGTTTCAATGGAAAATCTCTCTCTCAGAGACCTCCACATTTCTCCAAAATGATACGAGCCAAACATTTCATCTAGGTGTCACCTACAGTACACACTCCAGATCCACAGTGCTCTCCCTTCTCACTGAGCCTGAGCTGCTGCACATCCTCTACATGCAGTACCACGAGGTGGGAGTTATAAGAAAGAGAAGAGTGCCACCTGCTGGTCCGACCACCGTACTGTCATCACTAACATGTTCCGTCTGAAATGAGCCATTTGCATGAAACCCACAGGGACTGAAGTTGCCCTTTCAGTTGCACATTTCTGTTGAGATGAGAAATCAATGTATTGGAATTCTTCTCCCTCACATCTTCAGATGCTCAGTCAATGATACAGTAGCATACTGGAAAAGTTAACAGCTCATTCAATATTATTTGAAGTCGTCATATTCGCCTCATAGGGCAGCTTCAGGTCCTGTTGTTTTTAGTGACATCTTTCTCTCTCTTTAGGTGTGTCTCTGATCTGACTTTCTTTTCCAGTCTTCACGGCTAATAACTTAAAATTTTACTTTCTTTACTCTTTTCCCCCCACCCTAAATCCACATCTGTTTCTTTTGACTTTGTATATGTGTAGTGTCCGTCTTAAATCCTGTCATATTTTCTTTCAGAAATATCTTCAGACTTCCCCACATGAACTCCCAAACTAAGACTTTACGTGTGCATGTTTAACAATGAAGCAGTGTGGAAACCATCTGTCTGACAGTTCTGACTGGTGTCTAACCTCATGTGCATGTCCTTAATTTTTTTGTCCGGATTTCCAGATGTTCCCGCTCTGCTCTAAGTTTTACAAAGGCAGCAGAGCAGGAATAAGCTCTTAACTGACATGTGCTGAAATAATACAGGTTACAATCAGTAAACCTTAACTGTTGTGTTGAAAAATGCCAAAAAAACATATTACAAATGAGTTCAAATGTTGCTCTTAAGCATGTGTCATTTTCCAGCACATCAGTATGCATTTTATGGATGTAGAACCTGTTTTATGTCAATACATCTCTTCTAAAATGAAGAGTCAAGACCAGATTCCTCAAAAAGCAAGCACTGCAAGATAAAAACATATTTTCTTCGAGACTTGTATCCAAAAATGTTTTGTCTGACATCAAATTCAGAGCGTTCAAGCACCGGAAAGCTTTGACTGGCGCTGGCACAGCTGTCACTTCTCCCGAAGCCAGCTTGTCATCAATCAGAGTCTCTGAATTTTTAAATCTATTTTGGCAGTCAAGGAGTCAGACTGGCTCGCAGGGATTCTGACTCCCCTTGCCACTTTTGCCAGATGACAAAAATGTTATTTTTATGCCCTGACCGTATGCCCCAGCTCATCTTTGTTTACAGACCTACAGTAGATGCCTGTTGTGGAGGGGGATCTGGTTACTGTGCTCTCTCTCATCCTGTATTAAATAACACCACCTTCCCTCACTTTTTACTGCTGATTTGTCCCCAGTCTCCCACATGCACTTCAGTAAATTACCTTTACTGTCTCTCTAGAATGAGATACACTGGAATAACAGGTGTATTTGGCACTAACCACAGATATAGCGATGTCTTAAAATGCTAAATGTTCACATAGTTGGAAACTCCAGAATGCTTTTAAAGGGGCACTCCACCAGTTCTACCCATCAATATCAGTTTATCAGAGCACTAAGCAGCCTTTGAAAACAGCTGTGTCACAGCTGTAGATAATGATGTCATCAGGGTCATCTCAGCTTGGACTTGAAGACAACAATTATAGGAATTTTATTATTCAGTGTTTTGCAGCCATAGTAGGGACTAAAAGATTGTCTCAACCTCTGTTGCATAAATTTTGAACATCCTTTTTAAAATATGTCTCTTATGAGTGTTAATAAGTTATAATGCTGCGCACTACTAAATTGCTGGAGTACTTCTTTAAATAGTTCAATTACAGTACAATTTTACTTCCAAAATCTTGGATGTTTGTGCCTATAAAGGGAGCAATTAATGCTAAATTTGATATATAACATACATATCTGTGTATGTTCAGAGACAGTTGAATGTGATATACTGTACTGCCAAGGTGCTTCTGGGAAACTGTGTTTTTCTGTGTCCGTGGTTTGGACCTACAGTGCACAACTTGTGCTGCTCTTCTGTAAGTCTAGCAGCCTTCAGCTCCAACAGTGGATGAAATATGTGTGTGTGTTCAGACCACTGAGCTCCTTCTTGTTTTAATTTTGTTCTCTCTGTCTTCTGTCTCTGCTTGCCTTTCTCTGCAGGAAAGCTGTGAACAGCTGATGCCGGCAGGGGATTGGAAGGTATGAGCTGATGTGTGTCCTGCTGTTTTGTTGAGATTGAGTCTGCCTCTCTCTCTCCTCTCTGTTGCCTTTTCTTATCAGTGCGTTTCGTCTTTTGTGTTCTCACCGTCTATCGTCCTTCATCTTTCTTTGTTTGCCTTCTCTTCGCGCTTGCTCACTTGGGTAAACAGTGATGCCTGCCCGAGTCAATAGAGAAGAGAAAAAGAGGAAGATGGGAAATAGATATCTGTAATTTCACAAGGCTAAATATAACAATGATGATAATAACTACCTTAAGATAGAAGTGCTACCTCAGCGGTGGACGGTCATTAGTGCAGAAAGAAGGACCTGGGCTTAAAACCATTATGCAATTGCGGCCTTTCTGTGTGGGCTTTTCATGTTCTCCTTGTGCCTGCATCCAACGTCATGCTGGTTAGGAACAGGGTGAATTTCTGTCTTTCTGTGTCAGTCCTGCGATAGACTGGTGACCTGTCCTGAGTGTACTTACCTGTCATTCAATAATTGCTGGGGTAACCTCCAGCCCCCAGCAACCCAGCACAGGATAAGCCAAGATAATGAACAGATGGATGGAAAATGACAGTGTGTCTGATTAATAGCAATACTCAGTGATTACCTGGCTGAGACTTTACTGTTTTGGGACCACTTCTCCCACACTTTGGAGTTTCAAGGGGTGCACCATTTTAGCTTTTAAAGCTAAAATAACCTCAGTCTCAAATTAAAATCAATACTTAGAACTATTATATAGTGGCAGCACTGATGTATCAATTTCTAATTAGCTAACTTCTGGTTATGCTTGCGAAAGGGTTGCTGCTAGTACCTACTGTAAGCTAGCACCTACATGAAAACACTGAATCAATTTGATCAATTTATATAAATTGAAATTAAATACTAAGTACTATTGCACCATTAATTGGATCTCCAGTTTTAGACTTGACTCAGCTGCAGCAGCACCCGAACTATCCAATTTGTAAACTTGCTCGAAACATTACGCAATCAGTTTGAGAAGTCTTGTGTTGTTTTTTTTAAAGGAGTTGAGCTTCACACATGTACAGTAACAACTTTGCGATTTATTTTAGTCAGACATGTGCTGAGTGTCAGACGGGAGTGACGATTCTCATGAAACACCTCTCTTTCACACTTAAACCTGACAGGTCTCCAAAAATAACGCTGCATTTGAAGAGCAGTGCTGCCTCTGCCTGCTGGCTGCCTGTGAGATAAAGGATTCTGCCTCTATCTCATTTATAGCATTCACTCTAGAAGTAAAAAATACCTTTTTAAAGACATCCATTTGTGTTTCACCTAAACTGTAAAAGTTGTTACAGATAATGAAAATCTCTTATTCTCTTTTCTGAAGGAAAAGACATGTAGTCCACGCGCTGAATATTGAAAGAAGCAACATTTTTGCTCAAACATTGTCTCATTGCATTCTTGGAAACTTGCAATATTCAGTGTGTAGACTACTTCTTTTTTTTAGTGTGCTGCTTTAGTCCTGCACCTGCACCAGCAGGATGTGTGTACTATCCACCTGTTTTTTTTCTATTCTTCTTGTTAAAAAGCTCTTAGACACCTGGACTGGTGACTTCAGTCATGTAGTTATTTATAAAACCTTGACAGTGAAATGATCTTATCCTGCAGAAGCTCATAAGATCAAAGTGAAATTGTTTCTGGTTATGTCGGGAAACTGCACGTGTGGAAGCACACAGCTCACTTTGTGCCCATGGAAGTTTACCTTAAACAATTTATGAACAACTTCATACGTCATCGGTAAAAGCTGTGAGGAATTAAATGTCAGCATCATTTCAGTTAAGAGGAGATGCTATAGATAGTGTGCCAGATCTCTTCACATTCAGTCATATTTATGCTTATTTGAGGTTCATTGAACTTCAGATGACTTTATTTCTAATTGATGAGGCATAAGCATCTCACAAGAAATGATCTTAAGACCATGCTTAATAAATCCAAGGAGCCATAGAAAATGGAGCCATCTGATCGTATTGCTTTATGTCCCTCCACCATTAATGGCACACAGGTTATGTTATATATTGTATATTATATGAAAATAAATGTAGTTTAGGGCCTGTATTGGCATATTATTGAGGAAAATTAGATTTTCTTAAAACAATTATAACATTTGAATGCTTAATTAAATTTGAATACTACCCATGGCTATATGAAGACAATTATGGAGACTTTTAATATTTTGTAATTGCTGCAATTACTGCAATAATTGTTTAATTATGCTCCTCACGAATGTAATGGAGGCACATAATGGCAGCTGATGTGTCTAGACAACCAAGGCTGTAAGACTCTGTCATCATGTTTTTATCTTTTTGCAACATACTCACATGCCTCGGTCTTCCACAGTTGTGACTGCAGAAACACTGCACACTGCCAGCACACCTGTACGTGCTGTATTAATAACTACTGTATGTTACATGATTGTTATGTTACATGATTTAGAACATACATGACGGATATCTAAACAGTAATTCACTTTGCCCGACTGATGTTCTCCAACAAGTACTTACGACACAGGTGGTGTTGATAGATTTATGTGTTTCTGAACATTAGACAGAGTCAAGCTATCTGTGTCCCCCTGCTTCCAGTCTTTATGCTATACTAAGCTAAGCTAATCACCTGCTGGCTCCAGCTCCATATTTTGCATACAGACATAGTGGTATCGATCGAACTCTTGGCAAGAAAGAGTGTAATCCTTTCTAAAATGTCAACTATTCTTTTAACACTAGAGCGTTATAAATGAATATTACATAATATGATTACCCTTTCTTGTCAATAAAGAAATCCATCCAACTTGTGCATATATATATATGTATAGATATAGATCTAGATATATGATAGCACTGATGAATATGAAATTTGTCATCAGTACAGACTGCAATGTGCTGTGATAGACCAGGTTTACAGAAACTGCTTAGAGCTCCACCGATTTTACGCATCAAAGTTTGTTTACAGGTGTTCTACATATGTGATATACGTTATACAAAGCTGTTTGTGGCCTGAGATGATCTGTTTTAACGACAACAAGTCCATGTCTACATTAGCTCATACACTACAAGGGAGTTAGTGATATAAGAAATCCAACAAGCCTAACATTGGCTTCTTCAAATTCTAAGCACAATAAATCACATTTACATTATGATGTAAAAACGGGGAGAAAAGCTTACAGGTGTGACTGCATGTGAGTGTGTGTCTGTTTGGGGGAGGGTTACTTGTTATGGCACTGCATATATAATAGTTAACAAGATAGGAAATGGCTGCATTGCATAATGAAATTAAATTGACTACTTTGTTTTCTTAAATCTGGGCTTAAATATCTTTCTGATATCAATATTTGTTCAAACTTCGTCCTGCCCATCTCTGTTCCTCAAATGCTTGCTGGCAGAGATTGTATGTTTAAAGTAGACGCAATAACGCAGAGTCAGCAGGGAGAGAGTTAATCTCCTCGATGGAAGAAAAGGGGGACAAAGTCAGAGAGAGGGGGAGAGGAAGAGAAAGCAAAGAGTGGCGTTTCAAGTTGAGTCAGTGCGCTGAATGTTCTGTCAACAGGACAGATGGAGAGAGAAAAGAGGGGATAGAGGGAGAGAAAAGCAGGAGAGATGGGGTTGAAGAGGCAGGACAAAGGGCCGGGCTACTGGATGTCACCAGAGAGCAAAGACAGGGAGACTCTGGTGTGTGTGTGTCAGTGAGAGTGTGTGTGTGCTGCAGTCAGCATGATAGTCACTGTGACACCATTACAGTCATGTGAACGTGCACGTACACTTCTCAGCCTTCAGCAAACATCAATATTATGTTTTATTTCAACTGGAGATATACTTCAATACTAACAAAGGTTCTTTTTAAGAGGCAAAATGAGCATTAGTGTGTATTGACTTTTCTCTTACTTCCTGGACATTTTGAGAGTTTGGCAGTGTTTGCCTCCTCGGCTGCAGACACAGAAAGGCAATTCTTGACATGCAAAAGGATAAATAATCGTTCTAAAATGGCAAGTACATCTTGGAATTTGTTGTGTTTTTGCAGGGTTTAAATGAAGAAGAATGACGGCATGTTATATTGTTTTATTAATGGATTTTTACCTCTTTTAACTTAAAAAATCATATTCTTGATTAATATGACAATAATAATAATAATATTTATTTAAATATTACGGTTTGCTGTTGGTCAGCGACGCAAATTTGTATGTCAAAGTTCACCAAAGTTGAACTTCACACAAAAAATGTGTGTGGATTGACTTTGACCTAGCAAGTGAAGTGAATCCACAGACCACACTGAGTCCATTCAAATTAATGGATTTCTCCACAAAATGAGTGTGTGGGTGGGCCGTAAGGAGGCTGAAACAAGTGTGATGTGGTCATGCCCTTTAGTTCTGATTAGCCTGAGTCCTGTCTGAAGCTGCTCAATAGATTTGAGGACAAGTGCTCTGTGATTTTCCTCTGACTGCTTTTCACTGCTGCATAACATGTTTATCAAAAGATTCGGCCTCATTACAGTTAATTCATGAACAGCAGCTGTTTTGTTTTTGCCAAAAGGCTGGAACATAACAAGGTCGTGGAGGAAAACAGAAAGACAGACAAGGAAGCAGAAACAGATCAAAACTGGAGCAGTGGTGCTGATGAGAGAGAGAGTGCCTTCAGACTAAAGACTGGCAAGACAGCTGACCAATCCTGCGCAGGGGAGGCAGCGCTCTGAGCAAATCACCTTCCGCCTGCCCCACACCCTGTCTCGGGTGCCTATAGAGCGTGAGGAGAAGGTGAGGGAGGGGGGAGGGAGGGGAGGAGGAGGAGGGCTGCTGCGGCTCCGAGCTTAAGAGTCTGGGTGGGTGTAGTGCCGAGCAGACAAAGACACTGCAGCAGCCTGCAGCATCTACCACCCAACTCTCCATCCTACAGCAAGTGCTCACCAGGACCTAGTCCTTTAAAACAGGAGAGGCCTGGCTGCTCGCCTGCCCGTCTGCACCCTCCTCTTCCTCCTTTTCTTCATCGGCTGAGAGTACAGTTACTGCGGCGCCATGCCTGAGTGCTGGGATGGGGTGAGTAGCAGGGAGGAGTGTGTGATGGAAGGATGCATACTGTACCTGAGAGTGTGTGTGTGTGTGTGTGTGTGTGTGATTTGTTCATATAGTGTGAGTGAGTCACTGCATTTGGATCTGTTGTCAACTACGTCAACGTTCTTGGTCTTGATGATGGTTTTTGAGCTGCTTGTGTTTGCCTCTAAATGTTAAATTTTGGTATATTTCTTTGCAATTTTAAAAAAAATATTTTTCTGAACCAATGTTGCTGACAGTCAACAAAATGCAGCTGTGTTACAACGACTATATGGAATACGTTTTGTCTTTATATTCTGTATTCAGACGGAGAAACTGCAGCGTCAGTGTCAAATGATGGGTCACTCTTTGACTCTGGCCCACTGACACACTTAAGCTCGCCAACACAGACGCTGAGCAATGTGCCGATGCGCATACCTCTGCGGATAAACACACAAGCATGTGTGTGTGTGTGTGTGTGTGTGTGTGTGTGCATGGGTGTGTAGAGGAAATGTTAATCCTTCTGCAGTATCATCCATTTTGGCAACCTTGAAACGAAATGAGTAAAGGTGTGTGTGTGTGTGTGAGGAAAGGAAGAGCGGGACAGAGGGCTTTTTGCTCTTTTTTGCGCCTCAGGTCACAATTAAATGAAAGAAATCTCACAAATCATGTTGCTGTGGAGCACCAAGAGAGCTGTGCCTTAGTTTGAAAGCTGGATTTCCACACCCACTGTAAGATGTTATAAATTCCTCTCTGTGTTTTTCTCCTGGATGTCTGAAGGTCATCAGGACCTCATGTGTTTGTGAAATGTCCTCTCATGTTTAGCAGAATCCAGTCCCTGAAAACAGACTGTGAACAAAGCCCCTGACACAGTAACTGCCTCAAATTAGAATGCTGATTGCAGATAACACTGATGTTGACGCTGAAATAATAGAGAGATAATCTTGCTGGATTAACTCATAACTGCTGGCTGCATGACTCTCTGCTGCTGGGGGGGATTATGCAGACTTTTGGCAGTTGGCTGCATCTATATATGCTGTTTGTTTCTGTACTGTGAGCCATTGGGAGTTTAATTTAAATCACTCAGTAGTGAAAGTGTATTGTGTCACAAATAGCAGACTGCTATTGAGAGATGCTGCAGATTGACAGCAGGAGGTTAACAGAAGATTTTCAGTCAGCTGTATCTCTGTGTCTGAAGAGTTTAAGGTGTGAAAACATGCTGAGGGAAGGGCGGTAATGATGGCTTGTCAGTGTGTATTGGATCTCTGTTTGTTTGGTTTAAATTGGAGTGTCAGCATCATCAATACAGGCATCAGTTCAGTTTACTGCCTAAACCAGGCATATTAATCCCAAAACACCACTCTGCTGTGTGTGTACGTGTATGTGTGTGTGTGTGTGAGCCTACATTGCGCAGCTCATGGTAGCACATATCTCCTACCTCCATTTTGAGTTTGGCTGGCTCTGACCAGCGGATGCTGACAAAATGTGGGTCACAACAGAAGACGTTTGGATACACAACAAGCCAAATGTATGAGCCATTAGAGATCTCTACTCTGCTACATTTTATGCCAAATAATTTACAACTGATTTAAAAATCAGGAAAAAAAACAGAGCACTCGCAATGGACTCTACGCTATTTGGATGTTGCAGCTTTAACCAGGAGACTGTGATCATTGTTTTGCTAGTAAACACAACATCCTTAGAATATAATTTAAATTATTGACTAGTTTGTTCTCAGGTAGGATACTAAGGATAAAAAGTACTGAATTTGGAGGCAAATTAATATACAAATGTTTTGGGCAGTCCCAGAATACAGGGGTAAAAGCCCCTGCCAAGCTGCAACCCCTCCAACCTAAGCCAGATGAATCATTATTTTTTAGTATAAGACCTCATTTTGATCTTCCCTTCAAAGTCTCTCCCATGTTTGGCTTTGTGTTAGTGTGTGTCCAGTTTCGAATGTTTCCCCTCACATTTCATCTTAAATTTTAATTTTTTGATTAATTGAGTTAATTGATTTCCAATTCTCGTTTTTCATATTTCATGTTTTAGGAGTTCTTTCAGCATTTTCTGATACCAGATCCCATTTTACATAATGTTCTTCCAGTCTTTGTGTTTTCTGACGATGATATCTCAATTGTAAAAATGGATGAAATGTATTAATTTAGAAAGCTGCTCCGTGTAGATTAGCCCCTTATTTACCAAATCCACATTAGAAGGCACAAATTCCAGTTTTGTGAATGTTTTAGTGGCTCTGGATATAGACAACAGATTTAAAAATGTCTCCAGTCCACCAGAGTCATAAATGAAAGTGACTCCAGATGTGCCTTCAGCCATTCACTCTGCTCCCAGTAGTGCCATCCAGTAATAGTTTGTTACATTATTACATAAATTCAGACCCCCCCCCTTCTTTTTTTTGTGCATAGTTAATTCTTGCCTTTTTGCCATAGAAATTGTAGATTCTACATTCTTTAAACCCATTTACCTCTCAATTATTGCATAAGCATGCCATGTTAAGTTGATCCATGTCCAATCATTTTCTGTCAGGATTCACTGAATCATAGCGCACTCTAATTGTAGCTGTAACACTGAACATTAATAAGGAACAATCCTACATGGACTGGCTGTTAATGGTAAAGGAGCATTTGACTGAAGTTCAATAAAAAGCAGGTTAAATAATGAGTCTCTTACAATACACATATTGATGATGTCGTGTCTCACAACGTGAAACACTTGAGATTATGGATCAGTGAGGTGTGTTTTATCTCTCCCTTACATCTGTTTACCCTGGGATGATTCAGGTGCAAATGTTCTTACAAAAACAGATGACACTGTGTGAACCACCAGGTGAGTGAGAGTGTGTTTGTGTGTCTCACAGGAACATGATATTGAGACCCCTTATGGGATGCTGCATGTGGTGATCCGCGGGGCACCCAAAGGAAACAAGCCCGCTATCCTCACCTACCACGATGTGGGACTGAACCGTGAGTATCCATGAAAAATGTGTGTGTGTGTGTGTGTGGCTTGACAGATGTTCCAGGCCTTTCGGTAAGGTGTTTCTGCACATATTAGAGGTGATAATTGGCCTCTGTGCCACATCTTCCCTTCCTGTCTGCACTCACATACACACTAGCATTAGTTATCATCTTCAGCAGGAGGTCCATGTCGCCAGGTGTCACGACTGTACTGATAATTAAAGCAAACAAGGGATTAATGAGTCATGAAGTTATTTTTCAAAGTTGTGAATATTGAGAATACGTGTGTTTTATAGGGAAATTCTGAAAAACATTTTCCAGTATCTGAACAACTGAAGGGTTAAAATTGATATTATGATATTATGAAGATTTTCTGTCATTTATTTAGTAAGATTTCTCATCATAACAATAGGTAATGGTACACAAAATCATCTCAAGCTCTGTGTTGAAGTATAAAAGTGAGTGTTGAGTGTCATGATGTTCATGTCCTTCCACAAAGTCACAGCACGCCCTGTATGCCAGCATTTAATACAGGCTGAGTGGTCAATAATTGAATAAAGGGAGGGATAATAATATAAACCTGTGTATAGGAGGGGAAGGATAGATATGTAGAGAGAAGCAGAGGAGATGAAAACTGAATAAAAACAATGAGAGAGAAAGAAAGGCTGGGGAGGGGGAGGGGGTGGTGTTTGTCTTAAGGTGTGATGGGTGGCGACAAAAATAGAAAAGAGGGAGAGACGAGGACGCAAATGAAAGGGTGAGTGTGAGAGGCATCGATGAAATGTAGGTCAGAAAAACATCCCCATCCTGCGGAGGGAGGCGGGGAGGGGCCAGCCTTGATGGGTGGAGGTGGGATAGGGATGGTGGGGGTTTGGAGGATAGCGTGTCATGGACCGGAGCTGATCTACGGCTCTGCTGACTGCTGGTTTTACTGCAGACATCTGGCTTTTGTTGTCTTTCCCACTGCCTTTTATTGGTCCTCTTCCTTATTGCAATCATTATTAAGCTGATTATCCATCTCAAAAAAATTGCACAATAAACAACACAAAGCAAACCACTTCAGCAAAAAACACAATAAAAAATAAAAAGAATAAAGAACAAACAGGAATCACATGACAGTAATACATAATGTTCAAAATTAACAGACGTAAGAATACAGTAGATCAGTATATAACCGCAAGGCTATTAGTATTCACAGGCAGGGAAAAATTTGAAAATTAAATGAAGAGAAAGAGATTAGACGTGTGAGAGAAAGAGAGAAAAAGAAAGACAGGCATGTTGATTTAAGAGGTAGAAAAGAGATCAAGGAGCAGGAATTGTCGCAGGAAAGAAAAGGTGAGGATGATAGAAAGAGAGGCTTAAACAGAGAGAAAAATAAAGTACAGAGGGAGAAAGTAGGTCATGGAGTCAGTAGGAGTGCAGACTGCAAGCGCTGACTGATGATTCAGCGCGTACCGATGAGAAAGTGGGAGAAACTTCTCACCTCTGTCCTCACGTAGCATCCGTGTTTTTGTGTTCATAAAAAGCACACAAACTGGAGCCAGCGCCGTGGCAGAGATTAAGTGGTCACCTTGCTGCCCTCCCCTACTTTTCATCTCGAACCCAGTTGCCATTCTAATTGGTCCGTTTAATTAACGCCACTCGGCCAGAGCCCGAGGAGGAAACAATGTTGCTGCGTGGTTTCACCGAGTCTGACACACATGGGTTGAAAGTAGGCCAACTGCAGAGCCAGTGGGAGGAGGGCAAATGGAGAGCTGACATCTATTATGAATGTATTTCAGAATGCAATGTTCCGAATTTTCTACACGAGTTCAGGAAATGGAGCTCTAAATTTTGAAAGAAATCCTCAGTGAGTCACTCTCAAAGTAAATCTCTTTTGTTTGATTGATTGTTTGATGATTTTTTTCATCTTTAACCTGAATCATAGTGCTTCATAATCATTCAAAAATGAGTTCCATAACAGTGAAGGAAGATATATATATAATTATTTTAATGACAGTACTGTAACACAACACGTACTATTACATAACAAAAAACATTGTTAGCACAGCTTGTGCTGTTCTGTAAATATGTGCTATCAGCTAGTTGCTAATGTAAACCAGCCAGCTGCTGTAAGGCGCCCAACATTTCTGTATTTATTTAAGATTAAACTGAGCGACAACTGAACCGGTGAGCTAAGATCATATTCAAATAAAATGAGAACAAAGTAGAATATTTTTTTAAAACCCCACCTGACTGTAAGAAGACAGTGAATAACTGACTTTCTTAGACTACAGTTGTCTCCGATTTCCATTGTTAGTTCGAATCAAAACTAAACATGTCGGACACTCAAAGACAAAAGCACTGAGCAGAATCTGCACTCATTCATGTGTACCATATCAAAGAAATACCACATTATAGAGTGATTTATAACGTAATTCATAGTGTCTGTTCTCTGTTAAAAACTGAGGTGAATGAGGGTTGTATGACATATCAGATTTGTTGGAAGGAGTCTTTGCCTTCTCCTTCTGGCACGGGATCAGTTGTACAGATGGCCACCTTCAAGGTCCTCTCTGAGAGTGGTGCATATTTAATGTGATCACATTCCTCTGCTCTCATCCCTCCATCCTCTCCTCCTCCTTGCCCTGCCCATTGCTGTCTTCCTGCCTCCCCCTCATGTTTCTTCCGCCGTATCTCTCTATCTCACCACTCACCCCCCTCCCCCCTCCTCGCTGTGCTACAGACAAGCTGTGCTTCAACACTTTCTTCAATAATGAGGATATGCAGGAGATCACCAAGCACTTTGTGGTTTGCCACGTCGACGCCCCGGGACAGCAGATTGGAGCATCACAGTTGCCACAGGGGTACAAAACACACACACACACACACACACACACACACACACACACACATAAGAAAAAATACAGTACAAATGCACACACTCGTTTATGCTCTTGACCAGACATACACTTGATAATAACCACTAATGAATGGATAATTATTTATTATTTGGTATGTGCTAATTACTTGGTCGTCATGGGATTACGCTATTGATGCATAGATAATTCTGCAGTCATCATTATTTTTTTTAGGATTATCTCAATTTACTCAGTTTCATAAATGATTTAAATGCATCATGATTATAAAAACAGATGATTTTAATGCACTGATCACACACACAGCATACGAAGCAATGATGACAAAGTCGTGTTCTTTCTCTCCACAGGTACCAGTACCCAACTATGGACCAGTTGGCTGGGATGCTGCCCACTGTGGTGCAGCACTTTGGGTTGGTGCTCCTTGCTTTTAAGTTTCACCTATTCCACATTCACAGAGCCGCGAGCCATCTGCAGGGACACCGCGTCCTCTTTTAACTGTACAAGCTGGCAAAGACGAGATATTTTTTGTTGCTGCATCTATTACATCTGCACCCTTTGTGTTACATACAAAATCAGCATTGGTATCTGTTCAATGTTTCTATTTACACCAATGTTTTTAGATATTTTGCTGTAGATTCAGAATGACCATGATTTCAGTACATGAAGAATTCCAGAAAACTGAAAAAAGTTGAAGTAGTGATGTGCAAAATAAAACAAAACAACACTTCTCATGTAAATTTGCAAGATTCACCTTATTTTCTGAAGCATTTAACACAGCGTAGCTTCATGGTCATGGTTAGTCTACTAGGCAGCCTCTTTGATTCCTGAGCACTTTCTGTAGATTGCAGAGAAGAAAATATCAAGTGCAGACGCTTCTTGCCAACAGGATGTAATTTTAGCCTGGACACTCAGTACCAGCCACAGCTGAGATGTACAACACTTGGCTCTGCAAAGGCATGAATTTCAATCTGTGCTGCCAACAATACCATTCTGTAACATCGTATAGGCACAGGCTGTCACAACACACGGCACTGTAACATCCACGCATGTGAACTACTTACAAAGTAGTCATCATTACTTATCTTTAAAACGTTGTCTCTAATGGACCAATGATCTTTCTTTTTTTTTAGATTTAAGAGCATCGTTGGGATCGGAGTTGGAGCAGGAGCTTACATTCTGGCCAAGTTTGCTGTAAGTCTCATCCTGATTCTCCTGTGCTGTTCTGTGCCCAGACTACCTGTTCAGAATGGGCCAAGTGCTGGATTAAACATTCACATATTCAGGATTTATGTGTTCTGAGCAGTGTTTTTTGTCAAAGTGCACTACCTTTGAATCCAAGACTAGTCTTACATAATTTCTATGTCCTCTGCTCTCAGCTGATCTTCCCTGACATGGTGGAGGGCTTGGTTCTGCTCAACATTGACCCCAATGGCAAAGGCTGGATTGACTGGGCTGCCACCAAGGTACCTATCTGTTACTGTATTCTAGTGTTTTGGCTGGGTGCACATGCACTTACAAATCCAGACCTGTTTTTGGTTTTCCCACAATAACAATCTTTCTGTCAGCTGTCAGGTCTGACCAGCGCTCTGCCAGATACTGTGCTGCCACATCTTTTCAGCCAGGTAAGTTCAGGGTCAGGGAATGAAATTGGACAGCAATTGTTTTTCAATTGCTATTCCAGTTTTCTTAAAAATGACAAATGACATTCGTAATTCTCAAATCAGAGACTATATTAACCCAAGTATCTGTTACAAGCAGATATTTGTTAAGTCTAATACCCTCCTAGCGTGAATGCAGCATGAAAAATACAATTTTGATGAAATTATTTTCACCTTGTTGTCAAAATATAGCAAATCCTGCTTCGCCCTACAACTTATAATTCATTCTTGTATCTTTGCAAAGGTTCTGACCCACTTTATATGTTTGTCTGCAGGAGGAGCTGATGAACAACACAGAGCTGGTGCAGAGCTACCGGCAACAGATCAACAACACGGTCAACCAGTTCAACTTGCAGCTTTTCTGGAACATGTACAACAGGTGGAGAGATACAACTTCTACTCTCTCTCTCTCTCTCTCTCTCTCTCTCTCTCTCTCTCTCTCTCACACACACACACACACACACACAAACACAGGCATTTTATTTTAAAATTCATGATGTCTTGTCTCTTTCAGTCGGAGGGACCTGGAGATGAATCGCAGTGGAACGGTGCTCAACGCCAAGACCCTGAAGTGAGTCTGCAGACACAGTTTTATAATACAGTGATGTATATAATCCAGTTGATTAATCCAGTTGGTCTAATTGAGGTTCATATTTTGTGAAAATAAAATATATATTGACCCTGGATAAACTGTCATCAAGTCCTCTCCCCATAACCTACTTTAATCTACTCTATTCTGCTGAGGAGAATCAGTAGGTCAACAATTCTCAAATGTGAAGTTTGCATCTTAATGTAACTGTAGATATTGTATAATATTTGGGGGTTTTACAATTTGAACATTTCACCTTTTCCCTGTTTTGTGAGATTGTATAAACAAAACTATTAACTGATTAATCAAAGTGATAATTAGCAGAATCATACCGATGCTGAAAATAATCAGGTTGAAAATAAGCAGGCCCAAAACTCAAAATATAACCACAAATCAAAATCAATCCTCCTCCAGCTGCTTGTCTAAATATCCTAAATGTTTTTATAGGTGTCCTGCGATGCTGGTTGTGGGAGACAACGCCCCTGCTGAGGAGGGAGTGGTGAGTCCATCATGCAGTACCTCTGTTTCATCAGCTATCTTCCTTCAAAGTAGTCCTGCCTCTGAGAAATATTAGTCTAAATCTAAAGCTCTAAATGGCGAACCCTCCCTTCCTCCCCCTGTTCTTGCCCTGTTCAGTGTTTTGTCCTCGGCGTGTACGTTCAGTTAGTGACTCTTTGTTCTCATTCAGTAAAACAGAAAGAGGTCAGCCAGCAGAGACCTGGTCCGCTCTCTCTACAACCCTGCTGCACCCCCAGGGACTTTGTGTGTGTGTCTCTCTCTGTCTGTCCATCTGTGTCGTTGTGTGCAATGCATGTCTTTGATACTATAGGTGTGTGTATGTGTGTGTGTGTGTGTGTCTGTTCTCCAGGGGCCAGATGGCCTCACTCTGTTGCTCTGGGGTTTCTTAGTTTGAAGTGGCCCAGATATTTATGCTTCTGCGCCAGTTAATCTGCCGCGTGTTCTAATTTAAACCAAATGACTGGGAGAAGGTTTATGAAGGGAGGGTGGGGAGGGCTGTTGTTATAAAACATCTTGGAAAGAGAGAAAGATGGAGAGATGGAAAGTGACAGAGGAATGGGAGGGAAGCAGTGTGAGGAAGTGAGAGATGTAAACAAAGGTTGTTTTATTGGATGTGACAGATGGAGGTCGTGTTAATATTTTATATCCGCTGATATGACAAGTCGAGGCTGCTGTGTTTGCTCCCGCTTATATGACACATTCCTTTATACCGAGTGAGCAGAGTAACAGAGAAGGGGAATATGCATCTCGTTTGCAACCCTTTTTGTTGTAAATTTGCAAATCAATGTGATCTGTAATTATTATGTGACAATATATCGGCAGATGAAGCTTATTTATACAGCTCTTTATTACAAGGACTTTAAAGAAAATATTTTGTGAGAAGAAACACAGAAAGACATTCATTTCTGTTGTAACTTCATATTTAACATGTTCGGACAGTAAAATATGTAATTTGGCAATCTGAGTGAAGGATTAAAGATTAAACGCAGCAGGAGGCAAAAACATGTTCCATGTGTGTGCGACACTGGCTGTGTTTATATCTGTGTTTGTGAGTGGTCATGCGTTGTGTGTGTGTATCTGTGCACATCTGTCTACTGTGTGTGTGTGTGTGTGTGTGTGTGTGTGCACACTGCGGCTGTGCTCTCAGCCTGCTGGAGTGACTCATCTCTGCAGCACACTGCAGTATCTGGGTCACTCACATACACCCTGACTAATATAATGTCAATACATAAACTATACATACAGTTCATCCACAGTTCCTCTCCATGTCCTGACCATCTTTAACGCTCCAGAAAGTTAACAAGTTACTGCAGCTGTTTTTTGTTTTATTCAGTTCAACCTGCTGTTTTTGTCCTCAAGGTCGAGTGCAACTCCAAACTGGACCCAACCAACACCACCTTCCTAAAGGTAACTGTTTGTCCTCATCTCACCTACAGTTACTCCATCAGCAGACAAAAAGTCTGATTTGTTGTGCAAGCACAACTTCAATTTAGATAAACGTTTTACATATGCAGGATAATCCTCATAATCCTAATTTACACAAAATATGATGTCAAGTTAACGGTCAATTTTGAACATTGCAAACATTTTACACCGACATGAAAACTGTTGTTTAGCACAGTGTCGGGGAAAGAAACAACTTCTTCACTTTGTTATATACCCTACAAATAGTTATATACCAATTAGTCTTCATTATAGTACTTTTAAGCCACAAACTAATCAAATAAAAAGTATGTCATAAAAAATATATATATAATGTTAGCACAGGGTACATACTCTCAAATACTTGCATATACAATATATGTGAAAGATTGCTAAAACTTAATCATAAATTAATTTACTTAGGTATTTAGACAGAAACATTATATATAATGGAAAAAAGTCTAGAGACATATCTTTGACAGAACCTTAATGTGAGGATATAGTCCTCAGCAGTGCATTGGATGGACTTGTAGACCTGTGATGGCTCTACTTAATGAGAAGACTGAATAACTCCCCTGTCAACAAATTAGGGTTTGTTTTTGTAACATATTGATTAACTGGAGGCAGCAGGTGCACTTATATTTCTGCAACAACCCATCAGGATCATTTAGAGGCAAAAACTAAACTAAACTAAAAAACAACAACAGTTTGAACGGAAAAGAAGAGCTAAACAATACAATTTAATAATAATATTTTTGGTTGAGTCTTTAGTGTTTTATTTGCATATAGCGTATACAACAGCATAAAACCAGATACCTGAAGTAAGACAGATGTGAAAGGAGAGGTCAAGAAGCCAGAGACTTATACAGCGGATGTCCCCCAACTCAAGAAAAAATAAACTAAACTAACATATAAAACATGATTTAGCAAAATACAGATAAATACAAAGAAAATAAATGACACAGTAAGAAACACACAAAAGAGAATTCAGCACCAGTCAGCTGACAATAATCAATTAATCATAGTAACAGTAAAAGTCATACACTGGGCAAAAGAAAAAGATCTGAATTGTGTAATGCACAAGTAACACATTGCACACAGCACAAGAGGAGTGATTGCAGGTGACAAGAATAATCTCAGAAGTGAGAAAAAACAACCTTTACTTGAGAGCAGGCAGTAGACAGAGGGGGTCGACATGCAGCAAAGGTCTCCAGGTAGACTCAAACTGGAGACGTTGCAATTACATGATCCGCATCTTGACACCTGGGCCACTAAGACACCCAAACTCGTGTTTTTCAAGTATGATTAATCTACAGCTGACTTGTACAATGTGAAATTCACACCATGACACAATGGCAGAAAAAAAAAACATGAGTTACCGTTGCTAGCAGAACAGAGGCAAGCAAAGATTGGGGGTGCAAATTTGCTTTCTCTAGTTGTGAGCTATTAACAGTTTGGATAATTACTGCTCTCTCCTCTCATGGCAGATGGCTGATTCTGGTGGACTTCCTCAGCTCACACAGGTAACACACAAAGATACAACTTCAACACGACAAACAAACAACAATCAAATGAAATAAAAAGGCCAGACAGACCATGAATGCATCATCCATATTTGACATTGTTAGCTCCCAATTCAGTGAAATGAACTCTCTTGTTGTTTTCCAGCCCGCCAAGCTGACTGAAGCCTTCAAGTATTTCCTGCAGGGAATGGGCTACAGTAAGTACCCATAAAAAACACTGTAGTTACTGAGTGAGAGTGTGAATTTATACTGTATGTACGTTCGTCTTTGCTCTTGTAGTAATTTCTTATAAAAAACTATTTCAGCAGAAATATTATTGTAGTAATGTCTCAGTGTGTTGTGATGTCATGTATTTCATGCAGAGGGACATGAGTTGTGTTAATCTTGCCCTCTGTCTCCCTTGCCCCGTTCTCTCAGTCGCTTATGTGAAGGATCGGAGGTTGAGTGGAGGGCCAGGTACTTCCTCCTCCCCGTTCACCTCTGACCTCTTATTGCTGCCCTGTTCGATGACTTTGGCATTTTGAAATTTATTTTAATTTCATTTGGTTATGAATACAATATTTTGGGCTGTTATGAAAGTTTTACTTTTGCTGTCATTTCTGGTGGGTTTTTTTTGTTTTTTTTTATCCCAAGGACATTAAACCCCATCTTTGTTTTATCAGAAACAATTTTTCCTCCCACGGAAAAATATACTGCCCTCACTTCCCCTCCCTCCATTCCTTTGCCATTGCATCTCTAATACTGCTCTTTGCATGGCCTTCAGCTATCTTTGAGCGAAGCCTTTTTGACTAAGTTTGTAACAAATGACCATGTCTTTAAATGACTACCAACATTTGTGAAGTAATAGTTTAGACTTTAAAGGAGAAAGACCAACAGAACAACAAATGCTATTCCTGTAATCAAATAAGAAATATATGATAAGATTTTTTTTTGGCATATTAACAATGGATTACACACAAATGACTGTGTGTAAAGTGAAAGGGGTCATTTGTTGTGATGAACCCTCAGACCCAACAAGCTCTACGGTGCTTTTTAGCCTCTTGTAGCTCATTGTTTTATGAGTTCAAACTCCACTCTCATCAACCTTATTTCCAGTATAACAAAAAGCTCTGATAAACCCACGGTGCACTATTATCAGCATATTCAGAAACAGGATTAATACGTCTTGTTTGACGGGTCCTTCTAGACCTTGGAAACAGCAGTGGACAAAACAATCTCAACTCAATGCCCACTTGCTCACTTGTTCTAAAACAATGAATCCATTGATTAATAATTGATAAATAATTTTATACAATTCCATAAAAATGAAGTTCTACTTCCATAGGAGAATTGAGCTTTATACAGAATAACACAAACTGCGCCCTGAGTTCCTCCTGTGCATGGTGCTGACAATGTGTCTCTGTGTAGACACATTTACAGCTTTAATGAACAACTCACGGCTGTTGTATGAGCCAGTCAGCTGCCTTTTCTCACCAGCTACAAAAAGGGATATTCTTCAGTTCTCCACATTAGCATGTACTCCCCACATCTCCCCAAAATCAACCTGCCACACAATTTTTTACAAAATGTAATGCTGAATTCTCCCCCTCCTCCCCTAATCTTCCACCCCTCCCCTTCCCTTCCTCCCAGTGCCCTCCGCCAGTATGACCCGCCTGGCGCGCTCCAGGACGGCCTCCCTGACCAGCGCCAGCTCCATGGACGGGTCCCGCTCTCGGGCCTGCACCCACTCCGACAGCACCGAGGGAGTCGGCACGGTCACCCACACCATGGAGGTGTCCTGCTGAGGAGTCGGCCAGCTGTAGAAGGAGGAAGGGAGGGGGTAGAAAGATGGAGAGAGAAAGAGAAGGACAGGAGGGTACGACGACAAAGAGGAGACGTTGGGAGGGATGGTACGAGGAAAATGTTTTTTAAAAAAGTGATGGAGTGAAGGTTGAAGGTAGAATGAGAAGACATGATAGAGGGTAGAACAAGACAGCAACAGTAAGGAAAGTTCATGAACAAGGTGGAGACAGCTCTTTCTGTCTTCATCTATCTCCTCCAGATCCCTTTGTCTGCCATCTTCCCTCCTCCACTGTAAAATACCATATGTATTGCTACTAAAAGCCCCAACCACACCCGTCACCCAGCACTTAAAGATTTAGGCAACTGTTTCTGTTCTCTAAGTGTCATTCTTGTGTTTGCTAAGTGTCTCCTCATTCTTTGCCTGCACCCTTTTTAAACCACCCCCCACAAAAAAGAAAGTAACCCTGTCAACAATCCATACAAGTCTGTCAACAATCCACACGGCAATATGTGAAAATGAGCTGCTGTTAATGATGTGATATTAAAATCTGCCAGAGAAAAGGATGTAGCCAGAAAAAGCGAACTTTTAGAGGGTACCATAATGAAAAAGTGTTATGCATCAGTATTTTGCAAGCACTTTATTCTTTTGTTGTACGGACAAAATGTGAGTGTCTCTCTCTCTGTTTGTAAGATGGTTATTTCTCTCCATGAGTGACAGGTGAGGGGGGTGTGTCCAGAATTTGACAGACAGCAGAACACAGCCTATCGTAGCCTAGTGCACCTGTACCGCTTAGAGAGGATTTGTTAGCTTTTTTAGTCTAAGAGCATAGCTAGAGTACACCACACTGATTTAAAGCTGCACTTGGGAAGATGTTGTGTCAAACTTGTAAAATACATTTAAAATGCAAAAGAGTGACATCATCATCATACATGCATTTCAGGTGTAACACAGACAGCCTGTTGTTTATGGATGGATCTATGTTATCATCATAAATGCTTTTCCAGTTTAAAAAATCCAGCTTTGTAAAAATCCATCTTTGTAATAAGAGGGTGAGTCTGTCTGTGTCTCAGATTGCGTAGTATCTGAGACACAATCTGAGGCTGGAGTCTATGAACTCTTTTTACATCCTGACAGGAAATTAAACCAAGGCCGCCGGTCATAAGCGCACTGACACCTAGCCACTACACCACCAGGGAGCTTAGCTAACACAAATGTGCAGCTTCATCTGTTTTTATAGCTTTCACCATGATAATATACACATGATAGGGCCAACGTATAACCAAACTTGTGTTTGAATAATCTTGATTTTGAGCAAGATGACAATCTGTGATTTGTGAGCCACTGGAGTCCATCTATTGTTTAGTATCAAATGAGCATAAAATGCTATAAATATACAATCCAATGTAGCCAATGTAGCAGCTAGGTTACTATGAAGCACTCGCTCAGCACGCAGAAAACAACTCCGAGGTGGAATTGAACTTGTATTTCCAGACTTTAATCGCTCACCTACAATTATTTTTTATGAAATTGTCAATATCTTACAAAGTTAAGTATTTAACTGCTTAAAAGAGGCTATGGAAAATGCACCACCATTATAGTTTCACATATAATGTTTGTATGTAGCATGTAAACTAAGGAATAGAGTTATGTAGTATAAGCTTAAATTGCAAAAATGGGAGTGAAATACACCATTAATCAGGACATGGCAGATTCTTACAATTTAATCTCATGTTATGTTTCTAATCTCACTTCTTTGCCTAGGAAGGGATTAATCAAAACCGTCTCCTAAATAGCACTTAAAAAGTGGTCTATCTAGAGAAAGCTCAATTCACTTAGGTGCAATGCTGTATGGAGACAGGCCAGGGTGGTGAACATGACCAGTTTACTGATGTCACGGTATTGTAATTTTCCCTTATTACTGCCATTTGGGGCCACAGTAGTGCAGTGTTGCTGAGTGCAGCTTTAAACTGTGTCATCTCACATTTCAAAGTCAATCCACTACATGAATATAGGCTAGAATACGTATGTATTAACATGTATATGCATGTGAATGTGAAAGTAATCGTAGGGCATTCTAGTATCTGAGTAGTAATCTAGTATTAGGGCATTCTTCATTAGCACCTTACATGTGGCTAGTTAAATAGAGCCATGGATGCAACCGCCATCATCAGTCTCTAACTCCAGTGCACGGACGTGGTTCTGGCCATAGTCGGCTCTTTGCGGTCTCTAACATGACAATCACACTCTGACCCAAACCAAACCAGACCAGGGGGACCGAGGCAGGACCAGGCTGACCTGACAAACTCTCTTTCCGGGTCACCACCAAAGAACTCACAGCAGCCTTCCCTTACAGCACCCAGCCCCTCTCCACGGATATACCAAAGCTACCCGCACACACATACCCGCAACCACATATATTCCCACGCACACACACATTTTCGCACACCTTCTCAAATGAGCGCTGCGTGGGCTGTGCTTTGTAAGGGAACTAAGCCAAAGAAAAGACAAATATACAAAATTCACACACACGAAGGAATTCATTGCTATGTGGTCAGTGTGTGTTTTGATGTGCTGTGTAACCATAATCTCACCAATATAGTACATGTATATAAGTATAGTTTTAGACTAGTGAAGCTGTATGCTGCTGTCTGCTGTAATACTGGACCACCTTGTCAATAGTGATCAGATTGGGTCCCCTGGATTTTTGCTTAGTAATGTACAGTATACATGTACCATAGTCACCTTCTCCTGTCTCCAGTTTTACAAAAAAACCCTTTGGTCCTCTGTCAGAAGGGGCGTAGCTTCCAATTGCTGAGGTGTGCGCTTCCCTGAGGTGGCCTGTAAGGGGCGGGGCTTTTTTGGAGCCATTTGGGCGCCAAGCTCGGAATGTAGGGAAACCCCCAGCTACCTTAAAAAAACAACCCCTTCCCCCTAAAAAAAATCACAAGGTGCCCCGGCTCTCACAGGCAAACCCAGTCGCACCCTAAAGGGCTATCAGCTGAAGTCACTTTTTAAAATGTTGGTAGTGTTAGTTGTGTTTCTGGGCACCAGGGGGCCCAGGGGAGCTGCAGATTGATGGAGAACAAGCTTTTTTTTGTCTTCGTGCAAATAAGAAGAGAAGAGATTGTCACCAAAACATAGAGAGAGATTGTGACCTGAAAAATAGTTAATGAATGAATGTTAAAGGAAAAAGAATGTGATTTTGTTCAAGCTGGAGAGATTATTGTTGAATTGTTTGAAATATCCAATAAATGTAGTAGAAGGAGAGATTATGAGAAGATATTAAACAGTCAGATCAAACACCTCAGTCACTCCTCGCAGACCCTCATGGATGAATTTCATGAACACTGAAGTTTGCATGTAGCGGAGTTCGTGTGCGATAATCTTTCAGTGTTTTCTCTCTTCACTAAGCTATTTTCTGCCATCTACACTTTCCTCCTACATGACTTCTACCTAAACTGCCTGGGGGGCTCCTGAATGTATTTTGTCTCTTTTTGAAGTGCTGTACAGTATTGTCAACCTATGCCTCTCAGAACCCCTCACTATGGTTTGCACTTCCATCCCTGCCCCACATCTTTGACATTTAACCCTGTACATGAAAACCCAGCTCCTTCCTGCTCCTCCTGAAGGTCTATAAATAGTGAAGTTAAGTAGTGATTTGTGAGAGTCCACAGTAAGCTGGCACTGGATCAGTTTGTATAGACCTTAGTCCTCATTGCACTTGTAGATACTTTTTATTTATAGACCCGAACCGAACACTCTTAACACTACTGTATTGTGAAGAAAACTTCAACATATATCTGTTCCTCTTCCCTTGGAGTTTCTCTTTTTTATAGGCAACAATAGGGTGCAATCTCATCTTGGTATAATGATATTGGTTCATGTGTACTACTACTATTCTTCTTCTTCTTCTTCTTACTGCCATTATAATTGATTTGTATTGAGCAATAAGTTCTTTTTTTCCTCATTTGGATTGATTGTTTCATATTGTGGGAGTCTTCCCTATGAGCTTGTTTCTATTCACAGCACTAGAAGGACTCTTACCTGCTTTGTTGTCATTCAGATGTGTAATGTAAAGTTTAAATATATTATATATAAATACATATACAAAGTAAGCTGTCTCTGTCCATGTACTGATCAAGTAACGAGTAAGAAATAAAGACTTTATGTCAGAATTTGAGGAGTCAGGTGGATCATTTTCAGTCATGTTTAGATCTGTTTTCAACATATGGTGAGCAGCTCTCACCTCTGTAGTGACAAAAACACATTTCCTTTTCGTATTTCTGAGATTCCTATTATTTAATGGACAGACGCCACCTTCGGTGAACAGATTTTAATGAAACAACGGTGACATCAACTGCTATGCACATTAGTGAACAGTTTAAAAGAATTTTTATTTTGTCTTGATGTCATATTGTGAACATTTCCTCCTCACCTCGTAGAGATCGATTCTGGAAAATCCTAATTTTATGTTTCCATATAGGTACAGTTCATATATAAATCATGTACAGAGAGAACTAGGTCTGTATTTGAAACTGGCTTGTGTTAGAGGCAGGCCTTTATTTCTATTTTTCCTGATTTAGGTATATTTGATCATATTTGAGCACCCCTGTTTTTTGGTCTTCTTCTGTTTGCTGTTGATGAAGACTCAACACTTACTTAACGCTTGCCAGTTTATTTCATAAATTCTAGCTAATATACATTTCCACAGAATTATTATACAACAGTCATGCAGTGCTCACCACTTTTGATCAGAAATGCTGTTTTCACTCACTACAATACTCATAGGAAGAAGGATCTGCTGTCACACCGTTTCAGGCCCGCTGACATCAAGGTGAATTAGATCAACAATATCAACCAGGTTTTTCACATTACTCAAGTTTCTGATCATCTGTACATGCATGTCTTTGATCCCTCAACATCCCGGACAATCTGTCATTTGTGTACTGACTAAGGTACTAAAGTACAACTAAGGTGTCACTGTACCAGACTTTCACTTAGGGATGTTTTAAACACGTTTTTTTTCCGATCCGATGTTTATTTTATTGTTTTTGCTTTCAACATAATACACCTTACAGTGCAAACTAACCTTACAATTATTCTATATTAAAAACAGTAAAGCAGTTAGATATTTTTGAAAGCTGAATTACTCTTCATTAATAAAAATATAATCTATACCACATCTTTCCTGATGGCATTCTATTTATTTTGTATATTGTTGGTATCGTTGATCAGTTGTGGCAGGAAGGTTTGGAAAAGATTTATACAGCATCTTCGTATCTCCAGCATGAAAAAAAAAACTGAAGTTCACACACAGTCTTTCGAGAATGCATGTTTCAGTGGCTATGCTCACTAAATAATTCAAGTCACTCTACTTTGCCTTTTTTTTTGTCCAGTGTGAATGTCTAATGTGAATGAAACTCTACACTTCCTACACAGATCTTAAATATAAATATTTCAGCTCAGAGGAAACAGTCCACTCCTTTCCTGGTTGGCATTTAAAGTGAAACATCTCCAGGAAGTGTTGAGTTTGATAGACAGTAGTTTAACACTGACTGAAAGAACAGCAAAGTAGACGCGATTGAATTTAGTGAATAAAAACAGTAGAAGAGAAAGAAGAAGATAAATTGAGAGCAGCAGAGTACTTAGTATGACGTGACCTATACTAATAGAATTAGTAGAATGCTAATGTACATTATGCTGAATTTATCATGTAAATTTACTGTGTAGTATAGATCATTTAGACTGACCGTTATTTGCTAATGCTGGTCACTATTACTGGAGCCCTTATTCAAACAGGCTTTTATGGAAAATATTTTTAGCATTGCCCATTTATGAAAACAAAACCTTATAGGAGAATGTTGGGAGACATCTTGTTGATGAAGACGCCAACGTCGAACCTTTCTACCCCTGTCGTGGTGTCAAACAAATAGAATATCTCCTCCACGTCTTTGTTGACGTATCGTGTCGCGTAGAGCACGCCACAGACCATGAAGGTGTTGGTGACCACCTGCTTGTAGACCGAGGTGTGCCAGGTTTGGCCGAGCGTCAGCAGTTCACCCTCCTCCACTTTGGACAGCACCAGGTTCCCAAAGTCCTTTGTGGTGGTATATGACTTTTGTTGTTTTTTGTAGAAGCAAGGCACTCATTCTGACATCAGCAACATCCATTCAAATAATGAGCTTAAAGACCATGTTGAGCAGCGAACCTGGTGCCTTCGGGTAGTTTTAATTCGGTAACAGTTTTGGTGGTGAGGTTGAATCAACAAACAGCATCTCGGTTGTAGCAGTTGTAGTACAAGGCCTCTCCATACAGCACAACATTTGGACCCTGGATGGTGTTGGTGGTTGGGTTAGAGGGGTGGATCTCGACATTACCTGAAAGAAGAGGAGGAACAAGCACAAGAACAGGAAGAACAAGATGAAGAAAGAGAGGGAGGAGCAAATGTAATCATGAGTAAGCACTGTTATTTGTTAATATCAATGAAAGCAATCAATCCTATTTTGGGTGCCTTACTTTTTTAAAGGATACATCTGGTTCTATATATTTCTTAGTCTCAGCAAATCCCAAGAAAAGACCCTAACCAACAATGAATTAATCTCACTAAGTACTGAGCTTGCCAAAAAAGAACACTGTTGCACTGGGTGACATGTCCCTCATCACCATGAACACACACACTGTAGTTCATTTTGAGTTCTGCTGTCAGAAATAATCACTAGAGCATTAAATGTGGATTAATCCATGGCTGAAAGTAGTCCCCAACAAAGGCACTATTTACTCCTGTTTGAGTAACGTTTCCTAAAAGCTACAGTACCCAGCTGTTTTAGGAAATTACTGAGCCTCTTAGAAAACTGAAGTATATACAGACATATTTTTAATGATTTATATCCTCAGTACCAACCAGTGGGCTTTTTGTGTTGCCTCAACTTTAAAACATGCAACAATCTTTTTTCTCCAAAACAATCAGGAAAAAAGTCAAGTTGCTGTTGTGATTTCTGTAATTGTTGGAAACGTCCAGGGCCACATCTTATTTCCCCAAGTTTTCCGCACATTTGCTAAAAAGAATAGAAAATCTTCCCCTGACCAATCCTTCCATTTCAACATGATCACAGACTGAGGCTTTAATACATGCTCTTGTTCATTAGAAGTATGCATTGCGTAAGTATGCACACACAACATTAACACTTAAAACTATAAAACAAGAGTTCTATACCTGGGACGCTCACCCCAACAATGAGAGCACTCAGGCTGGAGTAGCGACAGATGTAGTTGGAGTATTTCTCGCCGGAGGTCAACATTACGAACCAATACCAGCTCTCCTTCCCTGCCTCTGGTTAGGAAGCCTAATCAGCTTCTGTTGGTTGACGATACAAATTTGCAAAATGTATCATAACTGAACTATACTGAAAAAAGCAATTGCTACATAACAAGAATCATTTTAATCTATCTGGTGGTCTCCAGTGGAAGTTAAAGAGAAGTAAAACAAATCTGGTGTGGTTTTGGGACATACCATGTGGAGGCTTAGTGGGTTAGGTAGGGTGAAGTCCATTCCTGCACTGGTCCAGGTCCTTTTTCAGACGCTGGTTATCAAAGGATCAAGAATATCAAACATGGCATGTAAAAATAAAAAATACATACCATGTGTAAATATGTCCACATTTGAAATGGGTAGTGTATGGTCATTTGTAATAAATTCAAGGAGATAAAAATAATTTAAAAGAAAGAATAATAATCACTATATTCTCTGTGTTTTCTTACCTGTTGGGTGAGGGTGAACAGAGCACACAGTGGAACGATCACACACAGCTTCATGGTGGATCAGAGAGTGGAGCTAAATGAAACCCTGAAAGTCCCTGAACACAGTTTGAATATGACACCTTGTAACTTGTGAACACTCCCACTAACCTCTGCATGTGAGTTAGTGAATGTGCACGTGTGTGTGTGTGTGTGTGTGTGTGTGTGTGTGTGTGTGTGTATCATGTTGCCATCAGAATGTCAGAATCACTTCCTCCTAGAAGGAACACTTCATAAATACTGACAGATGTTACTTAAAGTGTAAAGATATTATGAACTAAAAACATCCCTTTTAGAAATAACATATGTTATGCCCTGTCCAGGGTGGCCGAGACACAATGTGTGTCACAGTCTGTCTCTCTGTTCTTCCTCTCCAACCATGTTCCCAGTTCCCTGGGAACTTTAATTGCCATTTTCCATCCTCCCACCAGATGCCCTTGGACTTTCCCTCCTTTCCACATCACCTGACTGCCCCACCCATCCACACACCTGTTCCCACTTCTCTCATCTGCTCTTGAGTTGCCTGGCCTTCCCCGGCCCACCTCCTCACCTCTCATTTCCTCATCAGCCCTGCAGACATTTAGCTGGCCCATTCCCACTCGAACTCTGGGAGTTCATCATAGTTGCTATGTTGCTTTCTTGCTTTGTGTTTTTTATTTCTGAGCTTCTGTCACCTGAACCTTAAACCAGACCTGGACCTGAACCTGCCTACCTGCCTGCCTGTTACCTGTGTACAGGGGTGCCCTAAATGCAGGTATAGCTAGGATGATTCCAGGGGCCCTCAAAAATACTATATGAACATAGAACATTAATTATCTGAGGAAATTGTTTAGGGCCTCTAATATGATATTTCAGCCTCTTGGAATTTCAGAAATGAAATGATGGTGTGTTTGTGTGTTCCTTTTTGCTAAGATTATCCCGGTAGTCTGCCATATCACACCCCTCAGTGTAAACATTGAATGGTTCAGTCCTATTCTCATTGATTATTATTGTGTGATGTTTTCTTTTGTTCAGCACACAAATCAACTATTAAAACCCATCAAGGCCTGAACCTATACTCTGCTCACTGAGTCCTCCATCCAATCATCCACCCAGCCATCTTACATTGGTGTAGCCTGTTCGCCAGTCACTCATTAACCTGTCCAGTGCCCTCAGAGTGTCCACACTCATTTTCATGGTGGTCCTTCGAGCCGGAGAGTGATAATATGGCAGGCAATGATGGTATGGAATTGGAAGCTCAGCCGGAGGAAGAGGAGGAGGAAGATGTCACCCAACTCCCTTCTGGTCACTATTCCAGAGAGGAATGAGAGGAAACCTCCAGAACGGTTCATGTATCCAGCTCCCATAGCAAGAGAAAGGCCGGGGCCAGATGTGAAAGCCTTTTGCTTGATCTGGTTATAGTTTGATATATTTTAGTGTTATGTTATCATTGGAAAGGGGTAAATCTCACCTGTCCTTA
>NTHP01001080.1:6349-16798 GCA_003416845.1 Oplegnathus fasciatus | reverse complement strand
AAAGTCCCCACAGTCTGGTGTGTATTGTTGTTCTGGGACATACCATGTGGAGGCTGAGTGGGTTGGGTGATGGGGTGAAGTCCATTCCTGCAGTGGTCCAGGTCTCTCTTCAGACGCTGGTTGTCTTGTTGTCTCTTCACCACCTGCATAGTGTCGTACGTATCCAACTCCTGCATCTCTGCTCTTAAATCCTCCAGCTGAGAGACAGCAGCAAAACAGACATCCCAATATTTACTCAAAAGACGCTGTATGTGAGCTAAATGAGATGTTTTAGTTTCGGATTCAGATCTGGACTGCAGAATAAAGACTGGTAGAATTTTGAAATTTGAAAAACATTTTGTATGAGTACCTGTTCAAACACAAGCTGAAAGGCAGATGACAATGTTAGCAGCCCCATATAAAAGTGTAAGTGTTTTCTATACCTACCTGATGAGCTGATGCATTGAAAGTCAACAGGGGGCTTTGCATCAGTACACTTCTATTTTTCTTTACATTTTGGCTCAAATGTTCACATAAGATACTTAAAAGTTGTGTAATTGTGTGATTATAGAATCTTTGTCATGCACAAAGTATCGCTGTCTGCCAGTGTGACTCTTGATTCCACCAGATGGCAGCAAAGGTAGAAATTTTCAATTGTGCACATAGTGCTTTTAAATCTGAATGAATATAAGTAGCAACGAAATCACTCTTGGAGGTGGCTGGGCTGGATGGAGGGGTCAAACAAACATAGGACTTTCACCCAGGAGACCGCAGTTCCTATCTCGTGTGAAACCAAAAGTCAACGTTAAGTTTTTTGTTGTTAGGTAAAGTGCATAACTTACTTAATTAATGTTACGTACGTTGTTTTCGTGCCTAAACCTAACTGCGTGGTGTTTGGACGCATCCGTTCTCCACAGAAATGAATGGTAAGGATTCGCGTATCCCCTGCACGCAAAAGTTGACTTTGGCGCATACACTGCACACTATTTAAAGTGTAAAAGTCGTGTTATTTGTACGCATATTGGCGAGACTAAATTGATTGAAATTGAATTGAATGAGTACTCTTTTTCAGAAACAAGGGTATTGCAACACTATCAGCAGAAACTTTCTTTCATTAGTCTCTGACAGTGAACATGTAATAGTGGACAGTTCCAACAATAGAGTACAGTATATAAATTACT
This sequence comes from Oplegnathus fasciatus, assembly GCA_003416845.1. Lineage (NCBI taxonomy): Eukaryota > Metazoa > Chordata > Actinopteri > Centrarchiformes > Oplegnathidae > Oplegnathus > Oplegnathus fasciatus. The sequence continues at coordinate 15,638 of NTHP01001080.1, read as the reverse complement.
ATGAAAGCGATATCATGGTCATAACTTCTGCAGATTTGCACATCATGTTCATTCAGTGCAGTAAAAGGCTCAGTGTTCATTGAAATAATATTATGCCAGATATTTTCATGTTTCCTTTTTGGCTAGAGATACCGAAAATCAATTTACATTTAGAGCAGACTTGCACACAGAAACTGCATTCTTGAATGATGTCAAGGTTGAGCAGCTGCTGGTTGTCATTCTGTGTGAATCTACCTGTTTAGTGGTGTCAGTAGTTAGATGCTGGTGTGCCAGGGTGGTGCTGTTGAGCCTGTCAATGAGCTGATTGATGTCCATCAGTTCATTCTCTATCACCTGCAGGCTGAGAACTGCATAGAGCTCTCCGTCATCCTCCCTCTCCAGTATCGACACATCTTCCTGCAGTTGGGGCAGACGTCGCTCCAAACCCAGCAGCAGACTCTCCAGCTCCAGAGACTGCAGAGAGGGAGCAGGTAGACACATCATTCGGGACTCATCAACATGAATACATGCATACAGGAGTCCGGGTTTTCCTCTTTTTAATACATACATACACATATATATATATTTTCTTTTACAGTTTTTCAGCTGCTGAGGGAGCGAGTGGAGGGAGGTTTAGAAAATAACATGACTAGTTACCTTCTGTGGGGTGATGTTGCTGTTGCATTTTGATGCACTGCCCTCCACTGTGCTGAGTTTGTCATGAGGGAATGCCTTCTTTGAATTAGTCAACTCACACGCACATTTATCACGTGGAGATGCCTGAAATCAAGAATATCAAACATGGCATGTAAAAACTAAAAACTAAATACCATATGTAAACACATTTGAAATGGGTAGTGTATGATCATTTGCAATAAAATAATAATAATCACAATATTCTCTGTGTTTTCTTACCTGTTGAGTGAGGGTGAACAGAGCACACAGTGGAACGATCACACACAGCTTCATGGTGGATAAGAGAGCAGAGCTAAACAGTCACTGAACACAATTTAAATATGACTGTAGCAGCAGCCTGAACACTCCCACTAACCTCTGCGTGTGAGTGAATGTGCATGTGTATTCGGCGTGGGCATGTGCGTGATGTGTCATGTTTCCTTCAGAATGTATTCACTTGCTCCAGATATTTTGAACTAAACATCTCCCTTTTGGAAGTAACATGTAAGTCACTGTGACTTTATGTGATTAGTTAATGCTTTATGGATTATCAATTAATGAATGTTAATTCGCAGTTACTTAATACATTAATTTATATGCCACCAAATTAGCTTAATTCAAATTACATAGAAGAAGGAATATACATAGAAGAGGGAATACACATCTGTGAATCAAATCAGCCTCTCTGAAAGGAGAGCAGTACCTGTTCTCATAGAAATATCAAGCTGTTTTCATTAACCTGGAAGTCAGAAGCAAACATCTACAGGTTTAACTAATGACATAAACTCATAGTGACTTGATCATTAAAAAAAAGTTTAATTAGGTGGTGTTCCCTATTGGGACATTTTTAACAATTTTAAAACCCTGTGGCATTTAGCAGTGTGTCATCAGAGACAAATGTTGCCCTCAGATACCATTTCATATCTCAATCTGAGATAAATACATGTTTTTCCCACTGCTCATTAGTCTATGGAGGGGGTATCTGTGCTGAAGATGTGGTAACAGGACTCAGGAACAGAAAGTGACCACTCAGCACTGAGCACGCAAAATGAAGAAAGAAGAAATTACACACCCAGTTACTTCACCACAATATTGTGTTGTATAATGATACCATAAATGAACCCTTGAACCCTTCTGGTTCAAGTTCTTTATTGTCAACAACAATTACAGTGAAGCAGTCATTGGCAATGAAATTCTTAGATCTCACGCTGCCTCCAGCAATGCTCATACAAATATGTACAAACAAAACACTTAAGTAAAATCAAATTAGATTCTAAGAAATAAAATAGTGCAGCAGCTAAAATATAGGAATAACATTTTCTATAAAATATAAAATAAAATATAATACTGTGGTAGACAGGTGTACGGTAATAATAAAATGTATAACTGTAAAGTAAACAGGTTGTGTATACATAATGAGAACAGGTTATATACAGGTATGCAGATAAATATATTTACTGTGATGGATAACTAGCTTCTAAACATGTAACAAAATAAAATGTACACTGTGATGTGTACAGGTATAAACAGGTAGTGATAAATATATATACTGAGATGTAAACAGGATGTAAACAGTAAGCAAGTGGAGCCAGTGCAGTAGAATATGTATGTACAGTACCAGTAAGTATAGTATAAGTATGGCAGTAGTGTAAAGTACTATAAAGTATAAACTGACATCCATGTATCAATACAGTGCGAGTAAAGTGACATAGTGACGAGCTCGAGAGCTCAAGAGTTCAACAGTCTAATGGTCTGTGGGATGAAGCTGTCCCTGAGCCTGGTAGTGTGGGATGCTGCGGTACTATCTGCCGGATGGCAGCAGGCAGAACAGTTTGTGGCTGAGGTGGTTGGGGTCTCTGATGATCCTGTTGGCCTTCTTCTTGCACCGCAGGTTGAAGACATCCTGGCAGCTCTGTAATGCCTTATGGTTTGGGGCGGTGCAATAGCAGCAAGCGATGATGCAGCCAGTCAGGATACTCTCAATAGTGCACTTGTATAAGTTGCAGAGTATCCTGGAGTCCATGCGGAGGAAGAAGAGCCGTTGCCTTGTTGTCTTTGTGACTGTGTCGGTGTGATGAGTCCAGGTCAGGTCCTCGTTGATGTGAACCCCAGGGAACCCGCAGCTGCTGACTCTCTCCACCATAGTCCAACTGATGGAGATGGCGTCATCTGTTGACCTGTTTGGCCTGTACGCAAATTGTAGTGGATCCAGTGAGTCAGGAAGAGAGGAGGTGATGATGGTAGAGGTGCCTGTTACTTGGCGGTAGTTGTTTAGGCCGAAGGCTTTGGTCTTTTTGGTATCTTGAAAATCAGATATTTCCACAGGTCGAAAATAGTCCACTCCAACATTGGTAAATGGAGATACGTCAGGAATAAGTCTCTCTTTTGGAAAATCTGCCATCTTTTGCTCCACAGCTCTTCCATTGTAGCGTCTGCAAAAGCTGCATTCAGATATGATCTTCCTCACAGCCGAGTTGGCATTGGTAATCTGATACTTCCTCCTCAGTGCAGACAGTGTATGGTTTCGACCACTGAGACCTAATAGTTGGTGAATATATTTGAGGATAAGCATGGAGATAAACTGATCTTTGGAGAGGATGAGGGGATGTTTTACCTCCAAAGGCACTGTTCCTTTGCTTAACCTCCCTCCAAATCTTAGGAGTCCGTCTTCCCAAATCGTATCCAGCTGGTAAATGGAACTTTGACTGCTCATTGTTCCCCTTTCAGATAAAAGGGAGGAAATTTCATCCTGAAACCTTTGCTGCTGACAATTGCGAATGATAGCCAACTCCGCTTCCAACAGATCTTTCGGTGTCAAGATGTTACTCCTTGGTGTGATTGTGGCTTTTAGTCTTTCCACTTGACCAGCTTGTGCATCGTCAGAGGCCTTTGAACCCTTTCTCCACCGACTGAACTCCAACAAAATTGTTTTCAGCCTGAGAAACCAGGCCACTGACACGTTGAACCTCTTCCAGTCTGAGAAGTAAATCATGAGATGGTCGGTGAATCGTTGACAACAGAATTCACAGAGGTGACCTTTCTGACCTGAGTCCACTATGACATCACCAAAATCATTTTCTGACCAATCTTTCACAGACTTCCAAAGAAAACTGGGTTTGTATGTTACTGTTTGTTTCTTTATTAATGGACACTAAGAAGTTTAACAGGAGAAATAAATGGACTGAGTGTTCAACTGGAAAGTCTGTCTCAGACTTTGATTCCTTACACACCGTGTGTGAGGAACATCAACGCATCAATTAGGTCATCCGTGGTGCAGCACCTCAGTGGCTTGAAGTGTTAGTTTACCCTCTACAAACAAGTCAAAAACTGTTTACCTTCTGGGCGGAACACCTGACCAGACAAAGATTGGTTCCTGCTTATAGAACTGCGCGCTAATTAACCCAATGAGACCTGATGCACCATCTGGCTCCTACAGATGGTTTAGTCCACTCCTGCAATGACAGTAGTTGAGCTGGAGAAGATTCAGAGACTTTCTGGTGATCATGTCATTCAAAAAAACTCAAGTCAGGTTACCAAAAGAGAAAAAAAAGACAGGAGCAAGAAAGAAAGTAATATGAGGGAATACTACAATAATCCCTCTCCAACCAAACCTCTTAGTAAAAGTATCACAGATTTATTTGAATAATATTTGCTGGGACAAAAGGGTACCACCTTATACCCCAATGACCACTACAGATGCATGTGTTCATTGATTGTATATTCAGTTATTCATACACTGGGGTGCCCTGGTGGCTGGGGACTTTTCCTAATCTCTCTTTCTTCTGGTTTCCTGTTATCTCTGTACTGCCTGCTATAATAATGGCATATAATGCCCAAAACATGATTAAAAAGAAAAGTTATTTGTATTAGAACGGGGCCCACTGAGACTGCATATGCACAGTGCCCTGTGTGGATAGGGATAACTAACACACAGATGAAAGTGTGCAGGAGTGATTCAACATCCGGAACTTGATTGACCGTGAGCACTACACACTACAGTCACTTTAAGAACACAACTTGGGCAAAGGACAATTTTAGCAATTATCATTATGTGCACAATATTTCAGTTGACTGGTGTAACAAAGCACAGCACAAGAGACACTCAACTTTTTCATAACCCATTTGAACTTCCCTGAAGAAATCACATTTTAATAGCGCACACAAGACAAAAAGGTCACTGGACTCATAAAACAGAGGTTATGCATCTAAATTTTCCAGCAGTCACATCTGGTGTCAACATGGAGGAATTAGCTGTGTGAAAAGGAGAGATTCCTGACAAAGCTGTGGCTGTCAGTGAAAGAGAACAGTAAGCAGGGACGAGCGCCAGCTTTATCCAGTTACTGAGGCTTTTCACAGAATTTTCTGGATTTTCTCTCCAGTTAGTTTTTAATGTTTTTGCCGACCCTGTCAAATCTGAAACATGGAGTAATGTAAAAAGACCTGAACCAGGGTTTACATTTATCTATGTATGCATGTGCGCAATATTAATTTCAATTTTGTTGGATTTACATAATAACTGAAATGAGGGCTATGGATGGCTAATACATAAACAAATAAGCAAATCAACAGTTCAGTCATTCTTTTCTACCTACTAATTACATCCGCTAATGTAAATCAAAGTGAAAAATTCTTGTACACTATCTCACTTCTGGTTGATTTTTTTCTGTATTAAATAATCCAGCAGTAAGTGAGACAGTGTGCAGGATTTTTTATTGTGCTGTCGACTGACGCACCTATCACACGTTGAGGTGTGCAGAGATATTTTTCAGTATTCTGCTTATATTAAATATGTTGCTACATTATAATGTTTTATGAATGTTTTTGACCCATGCTTGTAAACATGAGGATTTCGAAAGCATTTTTTAAAAACAGGAGACAACACTGCAGAGGATGTTGCAAAGTGGAAATACCAAACATTGCTTGAAGCAAAGGGGAAATATGGGACTACACCTCTTGTGAAACTTCGTAGGTTCACATTTTTAGTTTCACATCCACATGGGGGGTTTTAAGGTTCTGTCATGACTTGTCAGCAACAAGAGACAAGTCAGGAAGATGGCAAGAGGAGGGGTGGAGATTTCAGTACTTATAGCTTCTGTCTTTGTCAGTCCACTTTTCATTTCTCCAGCTCTAAACATGCTGCTGCTGCTCCTACTGCTGCTGTCATCAGTAAGTTACACTTCATATCCTAGTCTTAGAAAGGATAGAAGTTGAAGATATTGCACTTGATGACATTAGACTGTCTTTGTTTTTTGGCTCTTTGTTAGTGCAGTCCCTTTACTATCCTTGTAAATCTGCTGTATCCAACATCAGTGCTTTTTATACACGTGTGACTACAGGATGATGGCCAGGCTCAGCGTGTGTCGGGCCAGATGAACAATGGCTCGTGTGTGTGTGCGGTGGACTCCGACCTGTGGTCGTTCCCTACTGCGAAGTATGAGACCGTGCTGCAGCAGGTTCAGTCCTGTGAGAGATCTTTGAACAACCTGCAGGAACAGGTGAGAACTCCAAAATTTCAGAATCTATGAACTTGAACCTGGAATCCTGAAAACACATTCAGTTATCAAGAAACAGCACCAGAGTTTCTGTCTGTGTTTCCTTGCAGGTGAACTTGTCTAGTCTGCGTCTCCCTGAGATCCAGGCTCTGGTTAAGAACTTGACGGCCCGGCTAGAGCCTCATCAGCACCTGCACAACCAGGGCCTGTACACCGACTTGTCTGTACGTCTGCTGGGCCAGCAGCTCAGCCAGCTGGAGACAGACATTGGTGCCATCCACAGCCAGCTAAACAACGCCCAAACACAAAAACTCTCCAAAGAGGTACAGCACAACGAAAATGATTCCTAAAGTTGTAGAGCAATGACCTACATGAGTAACATGAAGTCAAACATTACTAAACACTATGGGGAAACTTGGTTGTTGCATCAGTAAACAGCAATATAATACAACAAAGACAAATATAGTATAAATAAGAATGATATGTTATGTTAGCTCATAGTGTCGTGCCATGGGAATAAAGTAGACGTGAAAGAAAGAAAAGTAGCAGGACCTGACTGAAAGTTTGTCATATATCAAGAAAATGAATATGATAATATGAAGAAACATAACTTTAATTTAATTAATTAAATGATTTATTAACTGTCTGTATACAATGTTTTAAATGTCTGTGTGTGTGTGTGTGTGTATTAGGTGCATAAATTGCATAAAGATGTAAAGAGGATGCAAACGTCAGACACAATTAACATGAAGACTGTCAAAGAGAAACTGCGCTACCTGAAGAACAGCGCTGAGTCCTGCAAGTCAATCCCCAAAGACTTCAGAGGTAAGTGTGCTGTGTGTGTGTGTGTGTGTGTGTGTGTGTGAAAATGTGTCCACTCACTCACTCAGTGCAATAACTACAGTATAAGAAACCAACAGAACTGTGACGAAAAATGTGATTACCGCCCGCAAAATAAAGTGCCTATGAATTGTTCATAGTGTCCAGCACAGTAGAAAAGGCATTAAAGAAAAAACATTAGCAATGTGGAAATTGCTATTGATTTCGTCTTATTTGTAAGGTGAACAACTTAACAATCACAATATTATTGAACCATTACATGGTTATATGTAGGGAATGATCTTTAAAGCTTGGGTAGGTAATGTCTTTTAGAAGCACTTTTTGTTATATTTGTTGAAATTCTCTTTACATCCAGACAGCAATCAATAAATCAAGTGCTCTGACAAAAAAAAGGAAAAAAGTCCAGTGTCTGTGGCTGTTACAGGACTGCAATAAGCCCGTCCAATCATTTCATTCATTTCCGAATGAAATGATTGGATGCATCTGGACAGATCTGACTACCTGCGCGCACTCTGACCCTGCATTCACTGCGCATTTGCGTCGTCTTCCACACGGCTAGGCGGCTAAAGCTAGCGGTCGTATACTTTCAAAATGTAGCTTACTCTTGCTGGATTCTTCAACATTACCAACCCTAGCTTTAAAAATGTAACCCCAGAATTCGAAATTGAATTCCTTCCATACGCTACAATTGACTGTAAATGTAAATTTGTTTGAACAGATGCATCCTGTTGTCCAAGTATCTGACACCACAAACAGTGGTTCTCAAACTATGGGGTAGCATTTAATGGAGGACCCACAAGACTGGAAAAAACATGGAGTGGAACTAAAATTGAATGAGTCTGACTGATGTTGCTCATTTTGCATTCAAAATCACAGTGCTGCTTAGAAATCATATAAACTGAAAAAAATCAATCAAGTACAATCTGTACACCATACGACACCCTCTGTCCTTAGGAACAATCCCCCCCCCCAAAAAAAAAACTCTAACAGGGAAATAATGGAAGAAACCACAGGAAGAGCAACAGAATGGACAGACATGCACTATATGTCATGTGTACAGAATAGATCAACAACAAAAAAATCACAGTGTATACAGCCAGCGGACTGGCTGTCTCCATTATATTCCCTGTTAACATATTCTAAAGAATGATGGGAATTGTGGTGGGAAAATCTGTGGAGAGAATATCTTTATTACCTAGGAATAAGCAAAAAAAGAAGAAAAAAAAAGTCCCATCAACATGGTTCTTATATCACTGGAATACCGACACTCTCCTTTATCCAGTCATATACAGATAATTAGCCATGTCCTGAAAAACCACCCAGCAAAAAACCCAATTAATTTTTCTTTTCTAAAAACTGTCCCAGAACATGTAAGGTTCCACTTACATGCCAACTGATGGCATTACCTGATAGCCCTGATTTATTCTGAAAATCTCAATGTATGGCATGTGTTGAAGATCAGAAGTCCAGGTCTTGGGCCAGAGTTTAAGTCTGGACCTCTTCACCAACACTTTGTTTTCTTCAGGATTGAGTAACTATTGGAGTCCCAAAACAGGTTCAAAGAATTCACTGGAGACGATCAGAGTTCGATGCAATAGAGTTTTATTCTTCACAGAAATAAAACCCGATTCAATCCCGGAACCTGACTGATTTTCCACTGTTTGTACACTGCCCTATATTGTCCAAGTGCCCATGCCCTCATTGGTGGAGAAACCTGAGCCTCTCCACCTATTTCTAAAAATAATCATCTATCGCTCGGTAAATAATGGTGTAATTTCTCCCAGATTTGGGATGATCCAACCCTCTTCCGGGCACATCCAGGCATATCTCTGATTCCAGTATGTTTGGGGATTTTCCACTCTAGGGCAAGTCTGGACATGTTTGTGACGCAGTTGTTTTTCAGGATCACTCAGACTATATTTTTTAAAAACTTTATGATCTCTTTATGTTGCACGCTAAAACACAATCTTCACACTTTATATGTTAGATATACATACAATCAGGTACTTTTAATTATTTGTTTACATATATATAAGCACTTCAGCAAACCATAGTTTTGCTTCAACACATGCAATACTTTCATAAAGNAAAAAAAAAAAAAAATCTGCATGGCAATAAACCAGATTCTGAAGCTAACTTTTGCTCATGTATTTCAGTCCGGCCTAAAGTGGTGAATCTGCTGACAATCCACACTCAAACATTTAGTTCAGTCGTACATTGCATATTGGCCGCATTATCAGCCAAAAAAAGGTAAAATTATGATTAAATGAGATGATTAATGCTGACTTTGAAAATTCAAGTTC
>NTHP01001079.1:63734-76658 GCA_003416845.1 Oplegnathus fasciatus | reverse complement strand
AAAAAAAAAAAAAATAAATAAATAAAAAAGACTTCCCTAAACCTGAAATTGAACCCAGACCACCTTAATGAAAGTCAGGTGTACTAACCACTAACCACTAGACCATTTGGGCCAACAGAGCATGGGGATCTTTTTTTACTTGTAAATTGTGAGACAAGCAGCTCAAGACCGCTCAACAACAAAGTGATCATAAAGTCAAAAGCCAGAAAGTCCATCCAGCCAAAGTTTTCTCTCTCAGGAGATGATGGAGGTGAACTTTCTGCTGATTCCTCCCTCAGTCTGATCTTCTTTGTCTCTCTGGTTGTTTTTGTTCATCAGTGCTGAAGATGGTCCAGTGGGGAAGGACGCCGCCCGTCGACGCGAAGACGTGGGATCAATCCTCGGGTAAGATATCCTGAGGTATGTGACACAAGTGTGTGTGTGTGTTGTGTGTCTGTGTGGCGCTTACAAAACTCTAAAACTAAACCGTTCAAAATCACTTTGCGTGCATTTCCCGTCGTGCGTACATTTCCCGTCGTGAATTTCCGCCGTTGTCCGACTGCAACACAGCTGACCTTCAAGGGAACAAAGAACAGGTAAGTCCAGGTGGGTCGAGCTAGCTGGCTTGATAAAAGCCAGCTAGTGAGACAGGTTTTTGTGTCTTGCTACATTTTCTAAATGTCTTTTGACTTCTTACTTTTTATTTATACCAAACAAAGTACGGAAGAAAGAAATATGATGTTTGTGACGAAGGAACCAGTGATTTTAAAACAAAACAACTCCAGGAAAAACAAAAAGAGGAAAGCATAGGAAAGTACACACAGACATTCTTGCGATTCACTTGCAAAGGCGTCGTGGTCAACATGTACATTTGTGGCATTGAACACTTGTGAAAGCGCTGTTACACAACTTACTGACAACTGACAAAATTTAGTGTTAAAGTATGAACCAGCAGGCAGCACTACACTAGTTCCTTCTGCATCTTTACATTTCAGACATTCACTGCTCTGCTGCTGCTGAACCCAGATCACATTTCTGTTTGTTTCTACTCTGTAAAACAAAATCTCGCACAAGCCAGCGAGCAAAACAAGATTTTGTGGCTGAGTACATCATCTAAATTATAGCACTATTGTTATTTTATTTTGTCATTAAATACTCTGTACATAATAAACACTCAATAGTTCACTCTTAGTCCTTATACATCATCGACAGGTTTATAGTTGCACAATGGTAATTTTCATCACATGCCATGGACACTGGACAACTCTGGGCAACTATCTAGTGAATAAATATACAGAATTCATATAAAATGGCGGAGAGTGTTCGTAATGCACTACATAGTAATTAGGGAGCGACACTGAGACAGCCCAAGTCATGCTTGGAAAAAGCTTTGGTGGCTGGCTAGCACTGACATGTTACTGATTAGAAGAACAAAATTCTACATAAACAACTTTTTACAAGTCAGTAAAGGTTTACATGACACTTTTTACTCCACTTCAGTTTGTCATTTTGACAGTTGAACATGTCTCAGACTCTAAACGTAGTGCTGTATTGTATAAAGTTGAAACTTTTTGTCCTTTTGGAAAGTCAAAAACTTTTTCTACAGTTTTATTACTAAAAATCACCAAACAGAAAATGTATGAAAGCGACCAAACACTAAGATTTAAACAAGAAACTTTAAAACATACATACTAACAAATGTTCTCAGCCCTCAGCTCTGTCGGTAGTGTGTTATATGAGCGTCCTCAGGTGAGCTGACTGATTATCCTCACTGTCAGTCCACATCTTCGTCTCTTCCTGCTGTGGCGTCCAGCGTAAAAGTCTCTGTAATCTGTTCTTTCGACGTGGCGGCGGCGTCCTGGAGTCTCGCCTCGGGCCTTTTTCATTTCCAGCCAGTCCATCACATCACAGTTCTGCTCAATCCAGAAGACAGAAGCCATTTTGTTGGCTCTGAAATAGAATAAAGTATACATTATTCATGTCGGAGCCCTGGAGGAGCTCATTAAACTCTGCACAGCAAACGCAGAAGACAGCCTCGTATTAAATGTGTCTGTGCTCATCGAGACGAGTCGTCCTCGCTTTGATGTGATGGAGGGAATCTGAGAGAATCAAACTGCTCAGAGTTCAGTTTTCAGCCAATAGCAAAGATTCGTCTCAACAATTTAAAGACACCAGTTCTACCAGTTTGTACGGAGGACTAAACATGAATAATTTCAATATTTAATGAACGGTGAAAAAATACTCAAAATTCATAAAGGAACTGAAATAAATTAGGGATGTAATGATATTTAAACTGATGGCTAAATTTGATTTGACTGACTTGGCAGTGTCGTAAAGTTAATTTTACATTTAGTTAACAGTTCTTTGTGGGCCTTTTATTTGTTTATTCATTCATGAATCGATTTTTACGTCATGTTTTGTCCTCTGTGCCTCTCAGGTGAGTTGATAATGACTCAGATTTCACGGAGCATTAACGATGTGGAAACAGCTGACAAAAGAGATTGGCTGAGGAGTCATGTGGATGTGAGATCCTCCTTTAGCTCGGGGAAACAGGAAGCTCCGGCAGCGGCGAGGAAACATCAAACGACGACTTGCCGGTGAACTTCGGCGAACTCCGCCGCCTCAGCAGGGGATCCGTTCCTGTCTAATTAAAAATGCAGTGACGAGCCGGGCGCCCTGTGGCTGCAGAGTGTTTGAAGTGCTGCTGCTGTGATGCTGAATGTCGTGTTTCAGGGTGGTGGAGATGATGATAGAGAAGGAGAGAAAGCTGCTAACGAGACGTTCAGCTCTGTGGAGAGGAAACTGTCAGTCTGTGAAGATGAGAAGTGAGCTCAACTCTTCAAATTCAACCTGGCAAATTAATCACATCATGACTGGATTTCTGGTTCCAGTTCCTCATAACAGGTCCATAACTACACAGAGTTCTTTTTGACAGGTGTGTGACTGTGAAGAAACCAAAGGATGTCAGACACTGTTCATGTCTTGTACTAAGTTTATTAACTCATTTGGTTTTCAGACCTTCTTCAGGTACGAGGACCAAAGTTTACCTGATAGAGGTCTGAGGACTGAAACGTTGAGTACAAGTGACCAACAGTGTGCAGGATTTTTTATTAAAACAATTAAGTGAAGTCGTGTTGCATGTAATTTTGATGTGAAATGTAAATGTGCATGAACCACAACCTGTCAGGAGTGTTTATATCCTTCTGCTGTTCTGTGTCCTGCACCATTAAGAAGACTCCACCATCAGACAGACATCGTGTGGTTTTTTTAATGAATCAGGATTTAAAGAGGATTTTCCCAACAACAGTGTTTCTTTTTCTGAAGCGTTGCTCAGTCTGCTAATGAAGTGTAATCTCCACAGACAGCTGCTCAAATCATCTCCTGCTGCCTGTGTGTTGTGAACATATGAAATATATCTACAATGATGGATCAGTTTTACTGCAAGCGATCTGGTTTCACTGTGGACATAAAGAGCTACAGTGTGTGGGAAATGAAATCAATGAAACAGTCAATTAAAACTGTGCAGATTCTCCAATTCTCCATAACAATGGATCCATCCACTCATTCCAGAGTGGACACACACTCACACTGATGTTTGAATCAAATTTCATGCAGATCCCTCCGATAGTTGTTGAGACATTTCAGTCTGAAGTGTCGGACGAATCAATAGAATTTACTGTCCATAGAGCCTTTAGTGTGGCAAAAAGTAGAAACTGTCAACTCTGCTCCACTATTAAAGATTTAGTTTCAGTCTCAGTCTCTGCAGCTTCTGTTTTTACTGATTTACCTTCATCCAGTGTGAAACCCTGCAGGACGCTGACAGGATGACCTTTCCCTCCATCGTTAGAGGTGGTGGTGTCGACGGGCCGTTCATCTCCAGGAGGACATGTCTCACCCGGGGGGCTCCACAGCAGGTACCGACGCCCCCCGACCCATCACCGCAGCAGGACAGAAACAGTCCTGCTCATTGAGGGGTCCCAGCTGAAACTGAACTCATCATTTTGTCCCGGCTGACCTTTCTGCTGGGCCTCACCTGCCCACAGACACCTCAGGCTGCATCTCACCTGCTGCTCCATTTTACTGTGAGACAGGTGACTGCAGCGGTCCGGTCTGGACTCACATTAATCACATGCTGATGGAATTAGTTCAACCTCAAATCAAAACTCAATCAAAGCTCTTTATAAATGTTTATAATCATGCATGACAACTTATAACAAGGTTTATAAAGTATTATAAGTGGTGGGCATAATGTGTTATAAGTTCAGCCTTCATAATGCTTTATACCTCCATGCCAAAGTGACAACAGTGTTTGAAAGTCTGGGTCCTGGGTTACACAGCATTATAAATTCTAACGTTTTGAAATGGAATAATGTCTTATAAATATCAATAATACGCTATAGCATGACTTTGTGTATTATTGATATTTATAAGACATTATTCCATTTCAGAACCTTAGAATTTCTAATCTGTTATGATACGTTAGAGCAGTTCTCTCTGTGTCTTTATAACTGGCTAAAGTTATGTGCTGTGTACCCCAGAACTCAGATTCACTGTTGTCACTTTGGTATGGAGGTATGAAGCATTATGAATGCTGAACTTATAAAACAATATGTCCACCACTTATAATACTTTATAAACCTTGTTATAAGTTGTCATGCATGATTATAAACATTTATAAATAGTTTTATAAAGCCTTATAAATGCATTATAATGTCTTATGAATGTGCTTATAATGCATTATAGACATGACCTCTTCAGTCTGACATTGTGTTCATGTTAGGTGTCTCTGTTGCTTATTTCTGTAAATTATAACAATCTATACAGCGGCATCCATCTCATCCTCACTTGATGACATGCCCGCAGACCTGAATCGATGAACCAGTCAGAGCGACTGAGAGGTCTGAATCTATAGGTTACTACGGCATGTTAGGCAAGATTCACATAGTGGTCTGTTAACAAAACATAATGTCAATTAAAGCAATTAAAGAAGAGGGAGGGTCGTGGTCTTCGAGCAAAGAACTGCACAGATAATAGTAATCACTGAAGAAGCAAAGTATCACCAGTGAAAGAACAACAATGAGTCTACAAGAGTAAAAGTAAAAAGAGTAAACAGTTAGCTCAACAGTCGTTTGATGTAGGACGTGTGGTCCGACCTTGTCTACAGTGAAAGTCCACGCTGGGAGGCGAGTGAAAAGCTGCCATCTCCTCCTGCTGAACAACTCAGTGTCTTTGTTGTCTCGATGACTTTCATGATGTCACACTCAGCTATTCACATGTCAGAGGGGGGTTTCAGACTCCAAAATACCCCAATCTTTGTTAATGTCACCTAAGTGCAGACACCCTTTTTGACGTGACCAAAGACTTGGACTCAGGGCTCGGGGACTGACCAGGTCTCTGAATGTTGTCTAGTGATCTGCCAAAATGGCGTCTGGAGTCAATGAACTAACTAACCGAGCAGCTGCAGTCAAACTGAGCAGCATTTGGTTGGCTGATGGTGCTAATCCCTCCCCTCCCTCCCCCCCACTCCCAGTACACCCAGTTCTGTCTGTTCATTTGGCTGATATCAGGCTAATGAACACACCACCAGGCTGCCGGACGGAGCCTCAGCTGGTGACCAGCACACCGGCCACAGGAGCGTCAGCGATCAATGAGCCGATCAATAAATCCCCAGCAGCCGTCCATCAGCTCAGTTTTGGTTCACATGGTTCCACGTTTTAACCAGAGTTTGATGGAGCGGCTGAACCTCCTGCTCCGACAACGTTATCGATCAAGTTCGTCAGTAATCACCAATCTGTCTCGTTCTGATACAAACTGTCCGTGTGGAGTTAAAACTACGTATCTGCTCATATTTGTTGGTTTTCAGAGAAGATGAAAGATCAAACTCTCCATTGAGATGATAAAAAATAAAACAATCATGTGTTAATGCTGAGGATTCACTTCTGCAGTAACGAGACCCTGCAGCACTGATCTGAGACCAGGACTCTGATTTAATCCATCGATTCTCTTCAGACTCAAACTGCATTTGTTCTACATCATTTTTCTTGTTTAGGTTTTAATTTATTCTGCTGCTGAAACACACAGAGGAGTCAGGGTCACTATCACACTTCAGTACATAATAATAATCATCTTTATAACGGTTTTTCTTTTAATCCTTTAAAAGTGCTATAAAACCTTTAAAACAACATTATTACATTTATCAGGTGAAGAATAGTGAAAGAAACAAGCTGATAAATGATGATGAATGAATGAAGTTTAAAAAATATACAGTAACATATAGAAAAAGAAGGAGAAAGAAGAATAACTAAACATAAAGCAGCAGCAAAGTCTTCACTGATATTCTGCTCCCAAAAATGTGAAAAAGAACAAACACATAAACTCTGGTTATTATTAGTAATCTGATATTGTCAGATGTAATCCTTCATGTCCACTGAGGTGTTTCAGGTGTCTTCCAGCAGTCTGGTCCTCAGCAGACACATCTTCATATTGTTTACAGTCATTTTGAAGACGTTTACAAGTGAATATCAGGCTTGAGAAACACGAGCTGCTGGACATGAGGGGTAGATATCTAGATATGTATAAGAAGACGTCTGAAGACAGTCTCTCATCCTGTTGGTGTCCCCAAGAGACAAAGTGTTCACAGCTCGTCCACCTGAAACGGAGAAATACCATCATTCAATTATTTTTTGCGACACTTTGATGCTATCAAGCTATTGTAACAATTCCATTTTATTCAAATGAAGAGCGTTTGATGGGATACATTCCTGTCAATGAATGCTGGTGTGTATTTTTATTTTTAGCTCTCTTGCTTGTTTCTGTGACTTTGTTTGGACGAGTGTCCCAAGTTGGATTTAACAAACTCTTTTATCTACAGTGTGAAGTCAGAACACTAAAGAGGGAATACTTGGACATTAAGTTAGATGCCAAGAAACAGCTTAAACATCAAAAACGCCTTTAAAAAGCAAAGGTCTCCAGTCAGAGTTCTATTAAATCACTCATAAGTTCCACTGAAGAGCAAATCTGATTCTTTTGAGTGCTTCTTGCATGAAGCTCATGTGTGTCTGAAAGAACAATTTCAGTTCAAAACATCTGACACCAGTAGCTCAAACTGGACCTGCTGTACTGCCGTATGTTCTTCCTCTCAGGCCCTGTTCAGACCTGTCATTAACATGCGTCTTGGGTGATCCAATCACAAGTGGACAGCTCTAAGCACAGGTGTGAGTGCACCCAAGACGCATTGAGGACGCATTGAGATCCGATAGCTCAGAGGTGGTCTGGGCCGCATATAGCCACATTCTTTTAGCAGAGCAGTGTGTGCGCGTACGTGTCCTGGACCACACTGAAGCACCGCCTACTCCCCTGACGTCCTCCTCACAAGAGGAAGTACGTACGGCGTACGGCAGCGTCATATTAAAGTGTGACAACAGGCAACAAGAACAACAACAAGCCCACAGAGACATATTACGAGTGCGTTTACCTGGAACACGACGAGGAATAGACCCAGTCCGTATTGTTTTGATTTCTTCTTCTTCTTCTTTCCGGCAGGCTAGGCACAGTTTAGTGCATTTCATTTCACACAACACATTTCGTCTTTGCAAACAGGAATGATGTACGTGTTTATTTGCATACAGAACAGGGAAGTGAGATCCGATCACAAGTGGTCACTGGAGACGCATCTTGATGTCAGGTCAGAACAGTCCCTCCCTTCAGTCACCTTCTCCTCCCTCATGCCGATTCATTTCATTGCCTTCTCCCTCCGTCCATCAGATGCCCTCAGACTTTTCTCCTTTCATTCCAGATCCTGCCACTCCCTTCTCCCCTGCGATCACCTCATTCCCCTCACCTGAGCTTCCCCGTCCACCTGCACCATGCTCCCTCATCAGCCGCTCTCTACATCTACCGACCTGGATCAACAGTGTCCCTCAGGGTAAATAAAGTTTCTTATCTATTGTTCCTGTGCCAGATTGTCAGTGTTACTCATGCCATTGTTTCCTTACCGGTTACCTGTTTCCTGGAACGCTGTCACCTGTACCTGCCTGCCTGCCCGTTTGACCTTAAGTGTGATTATTTGGACTTTGGATTCCTCCGTGCTCCTTGTTGGATTTGTTTCATCATGGTCCTGTAAGCCTTGAACCTTATTTTTGTAAATAAATCACTGAACTGCACCACTCTGCTTCCTTTGTCTGCATTTGGGTCCCTGTTGCCCCGCTGGCACCAGCTGTGACCCAGCTGAAGACAGAAGAAGACTGAAGAAAAGAAGAAAAGAAGAAGTCCAGGTTCAGCGGCTGGGATTTACTAACACACACTGATACCTGACAACAGGTTCAGGTGTTTCAGTGGACGCGGTTGTACTCGTCACCCTTTGCTCTGGTCCAGGAACACACACACACTCATCACTCCAACGCGCCGTCAGATGCTCAGCGATGTGGATTTACAGGCGACTGAAACTACCAGGAACAGAAGTCAGGAGGAGAGATGGGTGGAGGCACACAGAAACACCAAAGACAAACACAGCGTGGAGGCAGAAGTCTGAATGTTACCTGTAGAGCTGTGGTCCTGTGCCACTCAGGATACTGAGGTAATATTTACATGTTCGTCCATCAAATTAACTTTTTATATTTACAGAATTATGCTTTAAGATAAAGAGATCAAATATTTGTTATCACAGATTTTAACCTGCAACAAATTTTTTGGACTCTTGTTTTCAGCAGAAACCAGTAGTGACACAAACCTTTTAAGTTGGTATGAACTTGTTAACAAACAGTTTATTTCACATCAGCAGCAACATGATGCTTCATGTGGAGTCGTGTTTGTGTCAGCTGATGAATGTGAGTCCAGTATTCTCTCTCTTTTAGCTCTGTGTTTGGTCTCCACCACCTCCTGAGGGAAATATCTGTCTCTTTAGCTGCTGAATGCTCCACTATGTTCACCAGCTGCTCTCTNTGCTGCTCAGCAGGTCGTGTACGGTGGCTTTTTACAGCTTTTATTCTGAAAACGAGGCTCTGAGAGCGCTGAGAGTGAACCAGAACAGATAAACAACAAGCTGAAACTATAAAGCTCCGTGAAGCTGAGAGGAGCTGCAGGTTCAGCTGATGATTCTCTACCAGAGACACGACACATCGTCACTTCATTCATTAGTATTGTATAAATATTCATCATAGCCCCTTGAGCTCCCTCAGCTCCGCCTACAAAAGCAATTAAAATCACTGGGAGCTGAGAGTGTGCAGATCTTGTATGTGACAGCTGGGAGCTGGTCAAGATGCAGGAAAAGCAAAAGAAATGAAAATGAAGAAGCTCTGGACCAACTTCAGACTTCGTGGTATTTATTTAAACATTTTCTCTGTAAGTGGAAGAGCAAATTAATGACCTCTACAAAGCTAAACCTTTCCCCCACAGGAGTCTGCCGCTCTGTGATTGGTTGTTTTCTCGGACTGTACAGGCAGGAAACAGATGAGTGGAGGTGTCAGCCTGCAGCAGAGGTCATGTGAGGTCACACAGAAAGCCTACAGGTCAGGATTACTCTGTCAGAGCCGCCTGTCATCAGCTGTCGGTAATGACCAATAAGAAGCCTCGTTACTGCCTCTGACCTCATCGACAGTGAGGTCACGCTCGCCTCCGGTCGGACCAGCTGAGGTCAGAGAGGTTTGAACACGAGGATGAGAACCAAGCTGAGATTTAAAGGACAATTTCACCCAAACTGACGCCGAGCTCCTCCGTTCAGATGTTTCACAGAGAGCTCAGCTGTTCTTCAGCTGCTGTCTGATTGGTTGTTTCTGTAGGAGACCACAGAGGAGGACTCTGGTCTAAAAATGAATCCTGGTGACCTTTCTGTAGTGTCAGAGCCAAACGTTTGTCCATTTAAGTACAGGATATTTAAATCAGTTTATAAAGTGTGTATAAAGTTTATTTACAGGTGTTTGATAGAGAGCAGCAGGCGTAAGACCAGGCAGAGCCAACATTATAAATGTGGCTCTTTGGGTACTAAATCCTTTCAGTGTGTGTGGGCCAAGACTGCGAACAGCTGATTCTGAATTTATTTATTTTTACTGAATGAAATGGAAAGAGGAGAGATGTGTGAACGTATAATGAGTTATTGTATCTACTATAATTAAATCTGAACAGCTGTTCAGACTGTAACAGCAGATAAACCATCCGGATGTTTGTTGTGTCTGCAATGAACTCTGCAGCCTGTAGGAGGCGCTAACAGGACAACTCTGATATCAAACACTTGTTCAGCTTTTAATATTTCCTGTCTGTCTCTCACTTCACTGGAACATGTGTCACATAGAACCAGTACTTAGTGTTACATATTTAATACGTTAAGATTTAAAGACCAATAAAAAGAAAACAACTGGAGGTTAAAAAGTGCAAAATGAACATTTGTCCTAAATCTCTTTAAATAATCTGATGAATTATAACTAACTCACATTCTTTGTAAGTTTAAGAGACTTAATGTAATTTCCATGTTCAATAATGAATAATTCAAAAGGTTTAGAAAACATGGACTTATAGATATAGAATTTACCAAATAAAACATCTGACAGTTCTGATGAGCAAAATAATCCTCCAGTTTCCTCCAAAATGATTTCATGTGTGAATCATAAAATAAATATTTTATTTTCTTTGTTTATATTTACAAAAAATGACATGTATTGAAATCCTGAGTTTTAAAGAGTTAAATGCTGTTGTGTTCAGTTTTGTAACGCTCTTTTCTTCCTGTGCTGTGTGACATCATCAGTGAGTCACAGATGACATCAGCAGCTTCAGGCAGGTGAGTCAGTCGTCTGTCAGCGTCACATCAGAGTTTGACTCAGGGAGAACACGATGACTCGTCCTCACCTGTTTCCTCACCTGAGATCCTCGACATGCAGAGACGTGTTCGGAGTCTCACTGCAGAAACTCCTCACCTGTCTCACCTGTCTCACCTGTCTGAGCGCTCACACTCACCTGGTCTGTTCGGTGAACTCTGGTGTGTTTGTGTCTTTAGTTTGGTTCATTTGTACAAAATATAATCAACAGTCAAACTATAATGTATTATTATGTCGTATATATATTAAGATGAGACTTTCAGACGTTCAGACTGACCTGCTGGTCCACGTAGCTCTGATGATTCAGGATGACTTCATGTGACTCATGTTTATTCCTCTTGGTTTGTAAAAAGTCAGCGTGAGAACGAACCGGACCAGAAGTAAAAGTTTACAGCTACAGAACTACAGGTGAGAACGCACCTGAGACCTTAAAGTGACAAACCTTCATGTAAAAGACACAGCGGGGAGAAGTTTCCAGAACTTTTACCCGAGTAAAAGTATTAATACCATCGTGTAAGAATACTTTTGTTATTTCGCAAAAAGTACAGAAGTATTTTCAGTAATTTCAGAAGTATTATTTTGGTTGGTATCCAAGTATCAAAGGTAAAAGAGTGAGCGAAATAAACAGCAGATTAACAACACAGGAAATAAGAACACACAGAAGATAAAAGCCGGATTCTCATAAACCCACCATTTATCTTCAAACTGCCCTGGGTCATCTAAACTGGTGAAATGATATTTCAGAAGAGTACTTGTACTCTCAGAGTACAAATACTGCGTGATGCAGACACCAGGGTCTACTTTATGTGAGGATGAATACGCAGGACGAGAGGGACATGAACACATCAGACTTCAGTCAGCTGATCTAAACTGGGATCACTCTGAACCTTCGAACTTAATCTCTCGACAGACTGAGATAAAACACACCGCGGCGTCTCCCAGGGTCTTCTGGGAAAATTTCTGATCTCATTGCACCACAGCGTCCAGTGTCAGACGGTGAGACAATCGCTGGGTCAGAGCATGACATCATAGTATGACATCACACATTAGTCAGACGAGCAGCATCCTGAAGGTCGTCTCGGTGCCGATCGGCAGATTTTAAATAAACTTTTACTTCTTTACTGACCTGAAAGCATTCAGGCAGCAGCTGCTCATGTTCCACCTGCAGCTCATCAGCTGTTTGCTCATTAATGTTCATTCACTGAGAAACCTGATAAAGTTTGTCTGTTGTGGCTTCGTGTTCGTCTGGAATGAGCCAAAGATCATCTGTGAGGGAAGACGCTCCACTCTGGTTTCTTTGGCTGAAAGCTTCACGTCAGTTTCAGGAGTCACATCCTCCAACTTTCATTCAGACACGTAAAAAACAGACACTCAGTATTAAAGGACTCAGATCAGGATCGGGGTCGTGTCAGACAGCTTTGTTGTTGTTGTTTGTTGTTGGAAGGTGGATTTGATCCCCCAGTGTCTCCCGGCACCCAGTCTTTGTGCTAAGCTGTGTTTGACTTCATGTTAATTACATTTAATTAAGAGGAAATACAGAATAATTAGCGATTGACTGTTCAAACTCTCAGAACTTTATTTAAATTCAAATCTGTCAGACTGAGTTCACCTTCACTCTCCTCACCTTCTTCTTTACTGTCGTCAGATTTGAGTCCAGCTCCTGTTTGATAACGCAGATCTCCCAGAAGCCTCGGCGGCTCCTCTGACGAGGTAATGCATCAAAGCGACAGGCCAATCAGCAGCCGCTCCGCTCTTCATCCAACATGATTAACTGTAATTAATCTGGTTACTGTGTGAAGTGTGAAGTGTGCCGAGCCGCCTCGTTTATCTTCGTTATGTAACTGCAGGAGGAAGAGGAGTCACCGTCCTGCTGCTCAGCCGACCGGAAACTCTGATAAGAGCTGATTTAGTCTTTTATTTTCAGTTGACTTCGTTCCTTCTTCTTCTCCTCTTTTTTATGAAGACGAGGAACTCAGTAGAGAAGCTTCAGGTTAAATCTGAACCCAGAACAGTAGATTAGCTTTTGGTATTTGTGTTGAATTAATCAGGGAAGTAAAATACATGGATTCATTCCGCCTTCACTTAAACCTTCCACCGCAAGGAGTTAATGAAACAACAACACATGTAATATTAGTGTGTG
>NTHP01001079.1:49106-60080 GCA_003416845.1 Oplegnathus fasciatus | reverse complement strand
GAACAAAACTGAAACAGAAAGAGAAAATAATGCAAATATCTCACTTTTTTTTACTCAGTGACTAAACTTAGTTTAGTTTTTATTGATGATTCTGTTAATCTGACGTTCAACAGCACTGATGCTTCTTGTAAATGTCTTCTGAAAGTGTGTATCACACTTTGTAAGACATCATTCAGCCAAACTTTGCAGATGAAAAGCTGATGATAAGACAGTAAATGTAAACAGTAGAACTATTTGAGACTAATGCAGGTGAGAAATGAAACATTATGAAAATGTAATAATAAATCCAATAAAACAGATTAAAGAGATTCTTCTCTCGTTACTTTCTACTCCACTACATTCATCTGACAGCTTTAGTCACTTTACAAATTAAGATTTTTGCACACGAAACACATGAAGAGTTAATAAAATATGATGTTTTGTTATAAATTAAACGACCCAACTACCAGAAAATGAATGGAAAACTGTTCTGATGAACGCTGAAGTCGTTTTTCCTCTAAAAACATTTCAGCTCCTCTAAAGTGAAGATTTGCTGCTTCTCCTTTGAATGATCTGAATAATTGTAATGTATTTTAATAATGTCGAGGTTTGGACTGTTGGTTGGACACAACAAGCATTGTGAAGGTGTCACTTTGGGCTCTGGGTCATTGTGACGGCATTTCTCACTATTTTCACTGTTTTTACAAACCAATCAATCAATCGATTAATGGAGAAAATAATCAGCTGATTGATCCAGAATGAAAATAATCATTAGTCGCAGTCGGATACAAAATAGTTGAAAATGAGCTCCACCTCAACCAACTCCAACAGTAAAATCCTGCTTTTACATTAATGATGAGGAATAATAATCTAATGAGAGAAGATAGGAGAGTAAAAGTAAACACTTAACGGAGTATTTTTACAGTGTGGTATTCGAACTTTTACTGATCTCAGAGGACCTGCTGGCCTCTCAGGACGGCTGCTGCTGTATCATTAAAACAGGATAAAGAGGATGGATGTCCTGACCTTTGACCTCCTGTATGACCTCGGTCTCTTCACACACCTCTCGGGGCATCTTCATGTTGATCTAAGAGCAGCACAGGTGCACCATGGGAGCTGAGGCTGGGCCTTACGAGTGGATCAGCTCGTTATCGTGACTCAGATCAGATCATCTGATCAGGTCTGTCTGGGACTTGGTTTGACTCTGGACTTCACGGCCAAGACTTGAGACTTATTTGTGAAAACAACAACTTCATCCCACCTCTGATTTTATTATTTGTTTATTTATATTTTATCATTATGTTTCATCACTGCTTATTTTTTGTGAGCAGCAGGACTCTGGATGGATCCGTCGCTCCACTTTGGTTCGGACTGAAATATTTCAACAGCTATCAGATATGAAATGTTCTCAGTGGGTAAAAACAATGAACAAATGTCACAAAACACGTTAAGCAAGATCAATCTCAGCAACAAGAAACTAGTATCTTCCGAAAAGACATCGCAACCCCCCTCCACCTGTCCCACACTTGGTACACTCCAGCAGGTAAACACAGGTCAGGTGAGACACAGGTAAGAATCTCCAGCACAGCGATGGAAGATCTGAAATCTGTGTGATGGTTTCAGACGAAAAGATACTGACACTGTAAACAGGCCTCAGACTGAGTCAGTACAGACACATGCTGGCTAAATAATACGAGAGGTGTCTGTTGTAAAGTCCAGGGCCCAGAGCACACCTGTGACAGGTGAGTTCACACTTTAGTTCACACACCTTAGTAGTGTGGCTCTGTGGGAATGTTGGACTGAAATATCTCAACAGCTATTGGACGGATTGTGAGACATTCACGCCAAATGAAGATGATGAACATGGTCAACTTTATACCTGTTAAACATCAGCGTGTTAGCGCTGTGAGCATGTTAGCATGCTAATGTTAGCATTTAGCTCAGAGCTCTGCTGTATAGACTCTGGTCAGGATCCTTCCTGAGGTCCACGCTGTAGAAAAGTCTGTACGACACGTCGGACACGTGTCACATTTTAGTCCTGCGTCCTGTTCAGAGGGTAATCTGTGATGTGACTTTCACAATAAGAGCTGGGGGAGGAGACGCAGAGGAGCACCTGACCACAAACACTATAGTGAGAGAGAGAGAGAGACTTCCTGCTGCTTTATATGGAGGAAGATTGTGCTGTAAAACATCAGTGTCAGACTCATGAAGTCATCCCTCCGCCCAATGATTTCACAATGTGTGTGTGTGTGTGTGACCCTCCTCCTCCTCCTCCTGGTCTTCCTCCATTAACAAAGGGTCTCTTCATCCCCTCCACATGTCTGCAGGCTTCATTGTCATATTTTCAGGCAGCTGCTGTTGTGCCGTCAGTCAGAGCAGGTGAAGAGATCGCTGCCTTGCTCGAGGACAGCGAAAGTACAGCAGTGTTTATGAGGGAAGTCCCCATCACGTTTTTTAGGCCCTGATCTCGATCTTTAATATCGGTTATCTGCCAGCCTGATACTTCTGTTTACCTAAATGTTGATTCAATATGAATCTGACACACTGAGATAACAGCTGCAGATATTAAATCTGACACAACTTATTGTTCACAAGCTTCTTGATCCAAATACTGAAGGTCCTGATTCAAAACTTTAAATTTCATCATCTTAAATTATTGATCTGATAGAATGTGACTCCTAAAACTGAAGTGATCAGCTGAAGAGGCGACGATCAGTCCACCCTCATATCTATCTATAATCTATTTGTTTAATCCAAACACAAACAGAAATGTAAAAAAAGCAGTTTATGGTTTTAGCCATTGTTATGTGTTGTGTTGTGTTGTGTTGTGTTGTGTTGTGTTGTGTTGTGTTGTGTTGTGTTGTGTTGTGTTGTGTTGAACAGTTGGGTGCAGTGACTGGAACTTTTTCCTGTTAGCTGTTTCCCCCTGCTTCCAGTCTTTATGCTAAGCTAGGCTAGCTCTGTACTTGAACTTAACTAAACGTTAACCAGAGGTGGCAGATCTGAAAACAGTCATATGAATTATTTTCACGCATTGATATGGAGATTTTTTGCCAAGATTATAAAACTCAAAGATAGAGTCAAGGTGCAGAAAGTTTCAAGTCTCTGCAGGTTGATTTTTATAGAAATAAAGTGAGATCAATGGCAGTCTGGAAGGAAGGAAATCAATCTAAAAACTTGTGGATGATTTGGAAAATTGATCAGAGATGAAAATATATATGTGGCTTGTAATAAGGGGGCTAAAACAGAAAAAAAAGCAACAGCACGGCCCTTTAAATCCGCGACGACACCTGACCATAAGTCAGCAAGGTGCTCTGTGAGATGCCAGAGACAGGAAGTGACACGTCAGGGCTGAGATCAATACCTGTCTGTCTGTGCTCTCTGTCTAGTTTTAGGTTTGACGTGGTCTCACCTTCCTCTCTTCAGGTCTGCAGCTGAGCAGCAAAATCAATCGGGTCATCTCAGGCCTCTGCAGCTCGACGGGTCGATCCGGAGGGTGAAATTATCTCTAATCACATCATCATCGTACGCAGAGCTCTGTGTGAACTGAGGCCGAGACATCAAGAAAATTATTCTCAGATCATCAAATTGTGAGTGTAATTTAACCACAATCTCAGTTTGGATGAATGCAGTCAGAATGCCTGTGTGATGTGGACGCTGAATAAATCGATATGAATCAATAGTTCCAGTCCTGCAGGCAGCAGGGATGAATAAACAAGAACACAGCTCCGGCTTGTTAATGAAGGAAACAACAGCAGCTCCCTCAGATCGATGGGGCGGTTTACACTCAATACTGAAGAGACTGCAAACTTTAAAAAACACAAGAATCTGCCGGAGACTCAGAGAAACTTCTGGAAGAAATGTGAGGAAACACACTCCTGGCAAATGTCACAGGTTCAATTCCCGAACAGGTACAATGTTAAGGCCTCAGCCTGCTTCACACAAAGTGCTTGTCAGATTGTGGTATAAACTGTTTTGACTCAGGCTTGGAGGTGTGTGTAAGACACTTGTGGGTGCCACTAATTTATTCAATGACACAAACCTGAGCTTGATTCCTCTGTGCCTGATGAACAGCCACTTAGACCTCGAAACTTTATGTATTTTAAAGGAAGCTGTTACCCGTGGTAGAATCATATTTACTAAGTGACCGTTTATGTTTGTTTGAAAACTGTCTCTGGGGGTCATGGGGCAAACTGTGCGTAACCTTCATGTTGTGGGTTTGGTTCTGGCACTTTTGACTCTCAAAGTTAAAAATGTCCGAAACGAAGGCACGATTCTGATTCTCGACATCTCACCCTCCAGCTCACAGATATGAACACATCCCCCCTCAGAGCCTGATGGTGTCATTCAGCTGATAGCAGTTTGATGACGGAGCAGATGGAGCAGATTGTAAAAACCTGCAGGTCATGCACCATGTAGTTAAAACCTCCATCAGTGGCTGTGAGGACAGATGTTGGTGATGGTTCTGTCCATCCACTTCATCCATTAGCACAGAAACTGCCTGTTTGGAAGACGTCCAGCGGCTCTTTCATCGTCATTATGAGCTGAGGACCAAACACTCTGAAGTGTGTCGAACGATTCATTGTCACGTCTCGTCTCTGTTACCGTACAAACTTAAATGATCGAAATGATCAACATTGTTTCTGTGAGCTGCAGTTTAACTGGATTTACGCTGCAGACTCAGAGAAAGAACGGCGGCTTTTCTCAGCATCTCAAGTTCAAACTCGTATCCTCATCACTGCGACAGTTCAACACTCCTGTACACCTGTTCTGTGAACCGGGGGGAACCGGGAATAAGAAACAGAACCCGGTCCACCAGTCTGGGAAGCAGCAAACACGTGTCAGATGTCGAAGATTTAACCTTTTGTCCAAACTATTATTGAGTTATTGTCATTAGGAGTCGTAGTTTTAATGAAACTGTTCAGCAGCCATATTCTGGACCATCCTTGAAAGAATCACAGAGAGTGTTATGAGCTCTGACTGGGATGGATTTTGTTTTACAGTATTGAAGTGAAACAGTTTGTGTGGAGGGAAACTGATCTGCAGCAGCGTGTGAACACCTGAACAGTCTGATACTGTCCAATAAAACCGATGCTGCAGTGTTTCTGCTGGTTTTAATGACATCACTTCCTGGACTCCTGCCAGCAGACTGACTGCACTGAACACTCTCTCTCTCTCTCTCTACATACAGACCCACTGACTCTCGCCCCAGATGGCTGCAGCAGCTTTCCCTCCTTCCTGACATCGGCATTCATTTTCTGAGGCGACGACCCGCTCTAACGGGGGCGGAGTCAGCTGCTTGAACTCCCTCGAGTTTAAATAAATCAGCCTGGGTGTCGTTCACGCCTCATCAGGAGCTCCACCTACTGCTTCGCTCCATTTCACCAGACGTCCAATCACAGCGGCCTTTACCCTTCAGCCGACACTCTTTCTTTATTCTCTTCAGAGTCTCCTCCTCAGTGTAAAGTCTGAGGTTTATAGAGAGATTCAGGATGATGTAAAACCTCCTCCCACAGACCTGCCTGTTGTCTGGCAGCCATGTTGGAGGTGAACAGCTGATTGTGCCTCTGTGAATCTCAAATATTTGGTCATGAGTCGTGTCCCAGTCGTACATCTTACCTAATTCTATGATACAAATGTCCCAGAAGGACACGACAGTTTGAAATGTAGAAGCTGCTCACAGGTGTGAACGAGTGCTTTAGTTTCTTGGATATTAACTGTCAACACAGAGTCAATATTAGTGGCCTACATAGTGTGTGATTTATAGTGTTCATGTGTGTGAATTTGGTCACTGATCATTTTATTGCTGATCCATCGGAGTTCTCGCAACAAAAATTTTCCCTGTAAATATCATGACAATATATGTAGGTATTAGATTTTGATATTTCTTGTGTACAGGTGGACATTTAGCCCAGATGATGGCGCTACAGAAAAGCTCCTGTATACTCGAGCCGTTACCACGTTACTAGCTAGCTGACATGTTAGCAGTCAGCTCACCAACTACAGCAAGAAATCATTTCCTCATGGAGCTATTTCACAACTATTTTACGAGGACACATTTATTTCACTGCGGCCACTTTCTGCAGACACACTTTGGCAGTGTCACGTAGTGTTGCCTCCTTTGACCCACAGTAGGCACCAAATGAATAGCTGTTGTTGTTGACACTGGGAGGACACAGGACAGTGGTGTGTCTGGAGCGGGCGTTTACAGCCTCATCGTACGTCGCTGTGTGTACACCAGCCGGACAAAAGCAACAAAAAAGATGCATAAAACAGATTTAAAAATATGTTAAAATGACTTCAAACATTCTGCTGGTTAAAAGTTCTGCTGAAAACACACACGGTTTATTCCTCCAGCAGCCTGTGATGAAGCAGGATGTGGTGTTGCAGCAGAATATAACTGATGAAGAGCAGCAAATAGTTAAAGTGTTGAGATGCTTTTATTCTCCGTCCATTAATCAGCTCTGCTACAGTAGATCCATGTGATGCATCGTCCGGCTGGAAACCCATATAACCAGATTATCATCAGCTGATAACACCGCCGTCTTCATCGTCCTCCGCCCGCCTCCACGCACACTTCATAAATAATCATTACAACCGTAATAAAACCAATATTTGCTTTCTTTATGTGGGGGAGGCTGTCGTCAGGATGGTTTATACCTGCAGAGAGGAATCAGCCTGGAACTGATGGAGGAAAGACACACACACACACACACACACACACACACTGTTTAACTGCTCTTCTTTTCATCTTAAAGGCCCAAACTGTAATTTTTCAAATGTCTAAATCACCGACATGCTAATCGATAACATTTATGAGTCACCTTGTTGTTCTCTGAAGAGCTGAAGTCTTTATTAATGAACATCGTGAGTGTGAGCGGAACTCTCAACTCTTCTCACAGTGAATCCACAAATACTTTTTCTCATCACTTTCATCATTTATCAGAGTTTTCTGCTGCTTTATAACACGGAACAAGACTGACAGGACGTTTACGTTGGGACTCCTGGTAAATATTTGCTCACATGCTGCAGGTAAACATTTAAAGCAAACAATGCACTAATGTCTTGTTAAATCACCTCCGTACAGAACGCAGCAGCTGCAGCATTCAGGACTTTCCAGGAATCTTCAAACAGATGAATCATCAGCTGTGATACTGTGAAGTATAAACCTCATTAATACACAGTCACTCCTCCTGCACGTCTGTCACGTTTTTTAACACTGTAAAAAATTTTAGTTTTCCTTTTGTATTTCTTCCTTTAGTGCTGCTTTGCTTTATTTTATCGTTTTCTTCTCTTCTAGTTGAAAATATTTGAAGATGTGTTTGTGTATTTTCTCTGTTGTCTTTGTTGCCTTGTTTGTTTGTCTCAGTTAAACTCAGTTTTGTTGAAAAGTTTACGTTTTTTTAGATTATGACTTTATTTGAATGATTATTGTCAACATGTTTCAGGTTCTACAGGATCTCCTACAGCACACCATATCACAGTGCTGCTGGTCTACAAGTGATGGTGACTTGTTTGCTGCTGCCTGTCGCCCAGATTAGTCATCTGAGGGGTTTTTAAAGATTTCAGGAGGAACCAATGGGCTTGGAGCTGAGAGCCACAGACAGGAAGTCAGACAGTAATGAGAGACGGACTAACATGTTTACTCCTGTTGTTTATTATTTACTTTCCTGCTGATTGTTTGTTTGGTGGAATATAAAAGAAGTATATTGAAATAATATCATATTAATGATCCACTGATATAAACAGCTGAGAACAGTCTGTCTGCTTTTATGTGTCCAACGTCCTGAAGTTAAAACCTTCTTCAATAAGCGTCTTATTAGTTTAGGAAGCTGAAATGAAATTGAATCCACCTGGTTATATATGAGTTCATAACCAGACGTAATTTCTCGTGACATTATGACTTTATTCTCTTTTTCTTTATGGAATTGGAAATCAAACTGCATCGTACAAAAATGTTCAGCAGAAGTGTAAATTATTTTAAAAATTGTAGTAAACATGCTTCAACATTTGGAAACACGACTCTGTGCCTGGAAGACGTCAGCCGGACATTTCTCACAATGTGCTGCTTCGACTGTCCAACATGCAGAAATCTAATTCTGTCTTTTCATCAGCGCATCGTGCAGACGGCCTCCATCTCACATGTTGATTGGATTCACATTATCAGACACATTTCTCTTCCTGAGCCTTATCTCCATTTCCAAACACTTCATCCCCCCAAAAAGCGGCATTATGAGCAGAAACATCCTGCAGAGCTGCAACACGAGCACAACAAAGAGAATAACAGATACTCTCAAGTGTAATTGTGTGGGAGTGAATACTCAGCTGGGCGGGGGACTATCTGTGGAGAAGTTGAAACAAGAGAATCTAAATATTCATCTTTTTCTTTTCAAATGTAATGTGTCATTTGAATCCCAGCAGGAGCGGACGTGGAAGAAGAAGAAGCTTCTGTTTACGCGACTGTAACCTCATTAAACAGCAGAAGAAGACAGGAAGAGAAAATGTAGAAAATAATAAAAGTCAGATAGAAATCAGCAGCCGAGGGCCAACAAAGGAGTGACGAGATTAAACCTCTGCAGCCTGCAGGCCGAGCGTCGCCCGCTGGGTGAGTCATCGTCCTATCAGCAGGCCAGATCAGACGGTGACATCATCATCCTCAGGAAGCAGAAATACACTGGACTGGAGTCACCTCCAGTTCTGCTGGTTTAACAGACGAATATGAATTCATGCCGTGAACACATTTATTCTAATGTGAAGTATTATCTGTTCTTAGATTTAAAGATGTATTATTTAGACACATTTATGACGGGAATCTATTAATATAAGGACAAAGAAACTAGACAAAAATATGTTGCCAAGATTTCCTTTTCTGTTAATGTATTTATTTCTGTAGTTCTCACAGTGAGACGTTTCTGTGTGACCCACCTGGTGTTCAGCAGTCCAAGACAGCTCATGTTACTGGAGGTTACCGTCTTCTAGTATCTTAAAAGTATCATGAGTTTTGTTTTGACCTCAGCTTGAACTTTCTTGTCAACTGTTAAACTTTCCGGAGCTTCGTGAGTCTCAGATATGAAGCAGCCTGATAAAGACCACGTTTCTCCTCAGCAGATAATTAAGTCTCTGCAGTGAAGTGTGTCTGCATTAATCTGTTCAGCTCACACAGATAAGGTGACGCAGACTCAGAGAGTCTCTGAAGACGACGTCTTTGAGAAGAGAGGAAGAAGAAGAAGAGGTCGCTGTTTCGGTCTAAAACGAGCTTCTCGCTGCAGATAACTGACTTTATGACATTCACAGATACAGCAGACTGACTGTAGATCAGCTCGTCTCCGATTGGTCAGGAGGACGACGGTGATTAATGTGACCTCAGCTCCTTTTACTCTGACATCCAGTTACTGCAGTTAAAACCTCTGTGAGTGTTTCTGAGGTTACTGAAGGTCACAGGCTGAGCAGCTTCATCACAGGAAGTGGAGGAGTGGGACGTCGTCCTCTTTACTCTGAGCTCGATGAATCATTTCAGTGTTTTTCAGCTGTGACTTTTACGAACTGTTAAAAACATTCACCCTGTAAACCACCTTCGTTCAGAAGCCCAGAACTTTATCTGAGTTGTGTCATTGTGTGTGTTGGTGCAGAGAAGTTCTTCAAGGGTCCACTCGGGTTTGACTTCGAGGACCTGATGTCTGATTATCAGGTCTCTTTCAGATTGGACAGGATGTTTTATGTGTGTGTTACACTGATTCATTCAAGTCAGATTTAGGCTCATTCGTTCATTCTTTATTTTCTAACATCACTTCTGCTTCCACTTCCAACACAAACTTTTATACAAAATAGAAGTCACAATCTGAAATAACATAAAACTCTTTCAGAGGGAAGAATAATCTTTCATCATCAAAACAAGTAACATAAATAATCGATCAGGGCCCTGTTCCAGAAAGCGGGTTTAGTGAAAACTCTGAGTTTGTGAACCCTGAGATGAGGCAAACTCTGGGTTTTCTGTTCCAGGAAGAGAGGTAACTTAAACTCAGGGTCAGTTACCATGGTAACTCTGTGAACCTGACCTGCTCACTAGCAAGTTTTCTTAAACAAACCCTGAGTTTCTCTCCGTCTCCTCCCTCCTGCCGAGCCTGAAGCAGCTGTCGGACGGGCTGTCGTTTCCTCGTTTGACCCGATAGATGTTGAAGCTGAATTAATTCACAGCCTCACGTCAGGAGAGGATTTTGAGACCCCGATTAGATGTGCTGTCATTCCCTGATGACTACCTAATGTAACGTTACACCGTTTGTCGTCACTGTATCATTCAGCAACAGTCTCCGGCCTCACATATTGGGCTACACACCGCGGACTCTCAGATCAGAGCGACTTCTTTGCGTTGCTCTTCGTTTTTTTGCCAGCAGGAGTTTCCTTTATAACACTGGTGACGCAGAACATATCGAGACAGCAACTGTTTGTGGAGCCGTAAGAAAAGTGTCCCTGACACTTAAAGCCCTACAGCAGTGTTCCCCGGGCACAAACCTCTGAGGACCATAAAAGAGGAACTCCACATGTAGCAGGTGTTTGTCTCTTGATGTATTTGATCATGTTGTTTGTACCTGAGCCCGTGTGTCTCTGTGTGTTCTGTGTTTTACCTGCTGTAACACAAACTTCCCCTCGGACACAGTAAAGTTAAAGTTGAGACTGATAGAAATCATTCAGCTGAAGTTAATGACGATATTTTAAATTATATTCTGTTAATGACTTTCTGCTGCGACCTCAGACGGGGATCAGTACTTAGTTTTTATTTTGCACTGAGTGATATTTATCATATTTGTTTAATATGTCAAATATGATTAAAACAAAATGAGGTACAATCATGAGCCTGTAGACCGAAGCTAAATATGTGTCTGAACTGTGTTTTTATGTTTCATGCTCAGCTGCGTCAGTGCTCTTTGTGCCCTGAGACTACACCTAAATGAAAATAAAATGTTATTCAATAACATTGCACCACTTTTTCACCTGTAA
>NTHP01001078.1:54094-65857 GCA_003416845.1 Oplegnathus fasciatus | reverse complement strand
TTCCATTGATTCACTCAGTGAGGTTTGATCCTCTGACATCACTTCCTGTCGTTATTCTGTCTTCCTCTCAGGTGTGTAATTAATGTAATAAAATAATAATTTGTTCTGCTTCAGTAATGTTTTCAGATTTATTTATTTATTTATTTATTTTCCTGAAGTTTGATGATCATTTCAACTCCACATAATTACATGTTAGGAATATATCGTGAAGGTTGAGCAGTCTTTGTATGACAGAAGAATAAAGATGAAACAAACATTGGAACTTAATGAGAATTAAAACGTTTAGTTCACAAATAGAAAAACTCGGATAGTAAAGTTTGATAGTTTTGACAGTTTGATACTAAATCGATGTTTTAGTTTACATCATTTAACATCAAAATGTTGAAACCAGCTGGAAATAACACAACACTGTATTTTTATATATAAAATCTACAGCTGAAGTGAAACAAATGGAAAAACATTTCTTCAGTACCAGAGTACGAAGACGTCAGAGAAAACATAAAAACATCAAGACAAAAATGTAAAACAAATAAAGAGTGTAGGACTTGTAATAAAGATCTACATTCAAATAAAGGAACTCTGAAAAGGCTCTGCATGTAACATTCACAAGTTGCTTGTTAACAGTGACACTTGTGGCTGTTCAGTCCTCTTCAGCGTCCATCAACACTTTGGCACATCTGTTGGATTTTCCCGGAAAAAACGTCCCGAGTTCTTCAAAAAAACATACATACAGACCCTTTAACTAACACGTGGAAGAAAACCATCAAATGATGTTTCTGCTGAAATCTGTTGAACTAAACAAAGTTTGTATTTATCAGCTGTAGAAGTTTTATAAAAAGTTTTGTGCTTTAATATGCATATTGGTACTGTGCCTAACCCTAACCCTAACCCTATTGGTGCTGCCATCGTTACAACGCTTGTGTAACACAACAGGATGTTCAACGCACCACCGTTTCTGTTTAAATAAACGTTTTGCCACGTTTTGTCGGGGCTGAACGTGCCCCAGGTGTTCCTCCTCCAGGTGAAGCTCGTCACTGACAGGTGAGCGAAGGCAGCTGCTAGAGACATCATGTGACACAGAGGTAGAACACAGTAGGCTTCCTGAGTGGTTCTGCCTTTTAGACGCAGTGTGTCGATTTGTTTTAAAGTGAACACTTGAGTCGCCGTCGTTTGTAGTGAGGTGACATTTCTGAGCTGCTCCGCTTCAGGCCTTGTGATTCCTCCCCGACTGCAGTCAGCTGCTCTCGAGGCGAGACTCGTCTTGTGTTGGGTGTCTCTGGTGGTGATACGGAGACACTTTATGGAGCTCTGTAGTTTCAGCTGCTTGTTTATCTGTTCTGGTTCACTCTCAGCGCTCTCACAGCGTCACTTTCAGAGAAGAAGCTGTAAAAAGCCACCGTACACTTCACAGTTGCGTTCTCGTGGGATTCGCGGGGTCGCCTACCTCCAGTGGTTCAGCGCGTTGTCTGGTGGATTTACTCGTCAGGTTTCTGCTTCTTCCTGACGGTCAAACACTAAAACATTTGAAGCTTTCAGCTGGTCTTCAGCTTCAGTCCGTAAAGACCTGCAGAGTTCAGTCCTGTAGCAGGAGTTGTCGTGGTTTACATTTGAGTCACTTATCAGGATTTTAACAAACATCATTAGCTTTTTAGCAAACTTCCCATCATGCACTGTGTTTGGGTTCACTGTCAGTGGAAATTACATGCTTGTCAGCAGTCACTGCCTCTGACTGCTGGAGGCTTTAGTAAACATGTCTGAATACAGTAGAGTTGCTACATTAATCATGCAAGTGTACAATGTTATTATGTCGTAACAGTCTTTTGGTAGATAGATATAAAGTGCTGCATTTTGTCGTCCCCCCCCCNCCCCCAATAATCTCAATCATCACACCACAAACAACCATCAGTGTCTTCCTCTTCCTCTGTTATCTTCAGAAGTGACTTCCTGTCTGCGGCTCAGAACAGGAAATGACTCACATACAAACCTGTTTCTGTCTCTCGCTGTTAAAGCTCGGGTTGGTAACGTTGAAGAAACCAGTAAGAGTAAGCTAGATTTTGAAAGTATCCAACCGCCCCCCCTTCAGGTCTCCCTCCAAAGCTCCTCCCCTCAAAACACCTGAACACTGCCTGACTACAGCTGGAGGACGAGTCCACAGAGAGCGGTGGATAGAGGAGCACATCGCTGTCGTCACTAACCGTGTCCAACGACCTCATGTCTCATTCACATGTCTGAAAACACTGAACATCATCAGAATGAACGTAAACAACCAACATGGCTGTTGTTAGTGCTCACAGCGTCTCTTTTCAGCCCTTCAGCTCCCTCAGTTCTTCTCTCCATCGTTGTAAATCCAGACTGATGTTGACTCTGGTTTGACCTCTCGCTTTATCCAGCCTCTGTTTGGTCGCAGCCTTTTCTTCTTCTGTCTTTCTTTTCTTTCTCTGACATTCTTGTGTGACTAGTTCGCTAGCTTTAGCTGCCTAGCCGTG
The DNA here is from genome assembly GCA_003416845.1 of Oplegnathus fasciatus. Classification (NCBI taxonomy): domain Eukaryota; kingdom Metazoa; phylum Chordata; class Actinopteri; order Centrarchiformes; family Oplegnathidae; genus Oplegnathus; species Oplegnathus fasciatus. Next base: position 63,371 of record NTHP01001078.1, on the reverse strand, counting down.
TGGAAGACTCCGGGCATGCTCAGTGAGTGCATTCGGTCCGAATGAAATGATTGGACGGGCTTATTACAGTCCTGTGACAGCCACAGCCACAGAATTTCAACAAATATAACAAAAGTGCTTCTAAAAGACATTACCTACCCAAGCTTTAAGAGGCACTGCTCTGACTTCCATTCACTCCCCGGGGACTGGCACTAACATGAAACTGTGTCTTACAACCACAGACTGTAAATAAAGATGGACGACGCGTCTCCACTTCCTCCCACTGAACTAAAGTGAAGCCAAAATTTCCCGGATACGGATGCTGTCATCTTGCGCTGGTGACATCATTTGGGACCAGAGTCTGCACAGTAGTGATCAGGAAAGGAGCTGCGGTATCGAGGTCCCGCCCATACACCCACCTGACTCGATCGGTAATCAATAATTAGTAACTGCTAACTAACGATCACCTGCTAAAGTTAAAGTTACGTCTCCTCTTGACGTTCCTGCTCTACATCCAACTCCCAAAGAGACGTCTGCAGGTGCCTCCACGACTACTTCACTGTGATTGACAGCTGTCAATCATGACGTTTCACCCTGTTTTTATAGCATCAAATAATTAAAACCAAACATCAGAAAAACGAACACTTCTGCTTCATGTCGTCCATCTTTATATACTATGCTTAAAACACTCAAATGTAATGATTTACCTTGTGGGGACTCACCTACCTTTTGGGGACAAAATGTCCTCAGCACAACCGTCTGACCGGTCGATCAGTGGAATATATTTACAATATAACACGGTCAACAGTTTAACCTGACACCTGTGACACAGGTGTTTGTCTGCACTTCAGTAAGAACAACTGACAGATCCTTCATGTGGTAACTAGAACTTCTGTTTGCCTTCAGAAGAATAATGTTTGCTCGCTGGTGATCATTTGTCAAAACTAAACAGAAGTGAAAGAATAAAGAAGCAGAGTCAGAGTCTCCTGGAGGTAAGAGACAGTACAGTGAGCTCGGAGCTCGGGTTATTTGTGTAACTAATAAAATGAAATAGATGAACAGCTGTTCAGCCAGAGTCAGGCTCGTGTTTGATATTTATGATGTCCAGCTGACAGCAGGAGGAGGTAAAACACCCTCCACTTCATGTTTGTGTTCTCTGGCTCCACGTCGTCCATCACAGGTATAAAACATGCAACATGTCGGTGTCTCATTTAATCTGATTTAATCTACACTCCCCTCCAAAAGTATTGGAACAGTGAGGCCAATTCCTGTATTTTTGCTGTAGACTGAAAACATTTGGGTTTGACATCAAAAGATGAATATGAGACAAGAGATCAACATTTCAGCTTTTATTTCCAGGNTTAAGTCTTATTCACTTTAATCTATTTTAAGTCTATCTGTTCCAATACTTTTGCTCACCTAAAAAATTGGTGTTCCGTTACAAATAATGCTATCTTCTAAGTTGTGTATCAGATCCAGATGTAAATACCTGGAAATAAAAGCTGAAATGTTGATCTCTTGTCTCATATTCATCTTTTGATGTCAAACCCAAATGTTTTCAGTCTACAGCAAAAATACAGGAATTGGCCTCACTGTTCCAATACTTATGGAGGGGAGTGTAAGTTCCTGAGACGTCACCTCATTTAAAACACCAAAGATGTAAAAGGTTCGGTAAAGCACAGAGCTCTTGATTGATGATTTATGATTGAGATTGTAAAAAGACATTTATTCTCCTGTGTCTCTCCTCATGGTGTCCTAATGAAAACAGATTCAGCTGATAGACAGAAAACGGCTGCTGAAGGTTTCCAGACAAACTGGATTTGTGTCAGATTTACAGTCAGAGCGGGAAGAGCTCCGAGTGTCAGACCTCAGACCTGTGGTTTGTTTCTGTCTCACTCTGAACATCAGCAGCAGTGCAGTGAAGGCTTTGTTAAGTATTGTGACAAATCGCTAAGGTGTTGCGAGGTGGTTGTTAGGTTAGTGACAGCAGTTGCTAAGGTGTTACAAGCAGAGCAAACGTCAGGCTGAAGCACGTCAGGTCTCAGTGATGCATTCAAGTGCAGCTTTTAATAAAAGGCAGGAAGCCTTTGATCAGTCTGTCAGAAACTAACTGTTGCCTCTGATTGGCTATTGTAGATGTGACCACAGCAGCATCAGATAACCTGTGTATGTGTGTGTGTGTGTGTGTGTGTGTGTGTGTGTGAGGGCACTGATGCAGTTGGAGGTATGATATGTGTGTATGGTCTTATATGTCTGTCTATGTGAGGACATTTAGTCTGGTCACAGATCAGGTTTAGGGTTCAGGTTAGAACCAGGTTTAGTTTCTTTAAGGTCTTTCATGAAGGTCAGCTGTGAAATGTTTCCTGTGTCTCTGGAGGAGAAAACAATCATGTGATGTCCCTTCATACCTTTAACATATCATAAAGATATTACTGAATATGATCTGTCAGAGGTCTGTGACTGGACACCGCTCAGCATAAAGAACCACCATCAGCTCCACTGTGGCTCACAGTGAAGCGACTCACGTTCCACAGGAGAACTCAACAGAATATTTCTGCCCTGAACAGACTCCTGGGAGGGTTACCTGGGTGCAGCATCAGGCATGTTCAGTCAGGTATATACTGTTTATCAGGAAACAGACCCCCCCCAAGTAAAGCATCGAATTATGAAATAATATTGTACAATGTGAGACACAAGCTGAAACCTGCGTATTAGACAACCAACACTGTGATAGCAAACTTTACAATGTTGTGGTGTGAACACAGCGCTAGCTATCGTTAGTTATCATCAGTTATCGTCAGCCGGTTGAATTAGTTCGGTGGAATATACCTTTACAACCTCTTCAGTGTCAGAACCAGGGCTGGGATCCAGACTTCTTAATGATGAACTGGACTGAGCTTGGGCCGCTGTCCCTTTTGTGATGTTTGTCACGTTCAACTTGTCTTTTTTAAGTTGGACATAAACCTCTCACAGAAACGACTCCAGAAGTTAGTGTAGTCTGTTTATACAGTGTGCAGTCTTAGTTTCTACATCATTTCCCTTCATACTGATTCACTGGAATCATTTTCATTCAGCTCAGATCATCGTTCAACACCGTCACCGTCGGGGTTAAACTTTAAGGTTTGGGTGCATTCTGTCCACGAGGGTCCTCACAAGTATAGAAGTACTAATGTGTGTGTGTGTGTGAGGGTGACTGATTAGCTGTGTTTTTGAAAATCAGAAAAATGAGAAAAGAGGAAGTCATCACAAACACAGGAAGCTGAAATAAGTCCAGGAGGTGTGTGTGTGTGTGTGTGTGTGTGTGTGTGTGTGTGTGTGTCTTTGTGTGTGCCTTTGTGTAGTCAAAGTTCAGGCCTCATAATGTAAGTCACTTTCACACACACACACACACACACACACACACACACACATTACAAACAGGAGGGTGTGTGTGCAGAGAGAGAGACAATCAAGGTGCCCTCACACGCCCAAACGTCCTGAATCCATTTATGGTGTGTGTGAGTGTGTGTGTGTGTGAGTGTGTGTGTGTGTGTGAGTGTGTGAGTGTGTGTGGGGGCGGGTTAACACAGAGAGAGAGACATGATTTCATTTCAGGGCGAGTGAGCACGACTGAAGAATGAGAATGAGAGAGAGAAGCAGGAGGGTGGAGAGACACAGAGGTGAAACGGAGAGAGAGGCAGCTGAGCGTGCTCAGATCAGTCCATCAGCAGACGGAGGGGAAGTCAGACGGAGCTCAGCGGGAATCGAACCACCGACCTGCAGAGGACGAGGAACATCCAATTGATCTTTATTAACAAGAAGAAGAAGAAGCTGCTTCTGTGTGACTGAAGAGACAACGGTCTGAACTTCTTCTTCTTCTCTTTTCTCTTGTTCAAACCGCAGATTGTTTCTTTATTAATTACATGCATTTAATGATTTATTAGAATCAGTGGTGGGAGAAGTATTATTATTACTTTTACTTTAATATCTTACTCACTATCTTGAGTAAAAATACTACCAAATGTACTTTAAGTGTGCGGTCAGTGTGACGTTATTATTCACTGTGTTATTAGATTGCTGATACTGATGCTGCAGTTTGTGGCTGCAGGAGCTGGTTTGAATCACTTTATGTACAGTTGGTTCGTAACACTGCATCTTATTTCATAAACTGATCTGATGTTTTGTTTGTTAAGTCTGAATCTTCAAAATAAATAGCTGTCAAATAAATGTAGTGCATTAAAACTATAAAATAATATAAAATGGAAATACTTCAGTAAAGTACAAGTACCTCAAAACTGTATGTAAGTACAGTTGTGTAAATACACTTGGTTACTCTCCATCACTGCTCAGAATGACCTTATGTGATTTTACAGTTAATGAATCTATGTTGGTTTATTTGAGTTTAGTTTATTTTGATGTTTATTTGATCTCTCGTTATTTGCTGAAGAAGACTGCGATGCGATTGAAAGCTTCAGAAAAGGGTAGTAGGTGGACATGATTTTAGACTCAAACGACTGGTCCCAGATCTGTGGTAAATATTCTAAATTAGAGATCCATTTACTGAGCTGTTTCGACTGTATCCCACAGCCTGAGCAAGTCATGTTCGCCAAAGAAGGCCATAAGATACGGTCAAAAGCTCCATGTTTCCCCCAAGGTGAAGAGTGAAGTTTGAGGCTCATATTTCGGTTCACTTTTCAACATCTGTCAGTTACTAAAGTAGACACAGTTTCAGGTGTCGGTCTGATTGATGAGTGTGTTTACATGTCTTCTAATTTCCTGATCAGGTTTGGTCAGGTTTTTTGAGTATCCTGAACCTAAAAATGACATCCTGGTTTAGAGAAACCTAAATATACTAACTGGAGTACTCGTGTGTTGTTAGCTTTAGTCATGTTGTAGTTGAGCCATATTCACATTATTGTGTTTGTGGTGTGACGTCCTGAGTGCGGTGAAATGTCTGAAGGCTGCTGGTTGTGCTGTGATGAATTTAATTGATTGATTGATTTCTAAACTGATTTGTAGACATTTATCCTCAACAGTCTCACTTATTCCAGCAGTATGAGTTTAATATCAACCTAAGATAAGATTTGACTTCATAGGAGTTTGGTCTTCAATCATGTACTCAGAGTTTGGGACAGAAGTGAGACTGAACCTGATCAGACAGTGAGCGTAGCACTGTAGAGACTCTGTAGGCCTGACCTTACACCCGGCGCACAGCGCAGCGCAGCGCAACTGTCATTGCTAGTTTCCGACCAACGCAGTTGTCATTTTCATGCCCAGCGCCCACGTTGTGTAAGTACTTGCGCTCATCTGTGTGTTGGTCTTAAATTGAGGTGTGGTCAGGCGCATTGTTGGCGCATTGCTATCTTGAGGCAGCAGAAAGCGATTGCGCCATTGACCAACAAAAACCTGGTCTAATGTCAATGGTGGAGTATTTTCCTTTAAAGGGCATTATTCAGATAGTGAGATGTGCCTTCATAGGCGGGTTCACAATGCGCACATATGTGCCTGTGGATACTTCGCAGATCAGGAACATTCTGATTAATAGCTGGGGGGCTGCGGGTGGGTGAAATAATACATCATTTTTTGTATCATTTGTGTACATTTTATTATTTGTTTATTAAATACATGCAGCGATCCACCACAGCAGAAACGAGAAGTGCACATTTACGCTTGAGCACAGCAGCGTAACTTCATTGATTATTTAAATCTCCAGACATGCCGACAGGATCAGTCAGGATCTAATGTAAATGAATGTTCTGTGTTCTTCTACACATCCAAAAGGTCTCACACACAGTCCAGGTTCAGACAGTGAAACTGGAGTAAAGCAGCGTCCTCCTGATAAATCCTGAGCTCCATCAGAGCTGTCAAAAACATTTATTTCAGAAGCTAAAACTTTGATTCTGTTTGAGAGTTTCCTCGGTCCTGTCCAGTTTATAACGACAGTTTTTAGTTTTGATCCTGATATTTGTGGCAGTGACATCACTGCGCGCATGGAAACGTTTACAGTTACTGAAAGCAGCCTCTCTAATATTTAAAGTAAATCGTTAAAGAAAACACTCACACGTCAATACTACACACAATAAAGAAATCAGCTGGAAAGTTCGCGCTGCTCAACTTCATTTAAAATGCGGGTGCAGGATTTATGCATACATGTGGATCCGGATGACATCAGCTTGTTACACACAGGGACCATTTAAATAGCAATGCACCGGGTGCAGGCGCACCTGGCTTTTAAAGGGAATGGGAGATGACACGCTGATTGGTTTAATTCATGTTACGCCCAAAACACACCTATGATTAATTAAGAGACTAAATACAGCCCCTTAGCACCCTGCGCCTTACTTCGCGCCCAGATTAAGCACCATTTAACCAGCAAAGGTGGAGTTAGACACACTCTAAATGCACTTGCGTCGTGCACTTTAGACCATGTGCTATAGGTCGTTTAAATAGGGCCCTCAGTGATTAAAGAGGCTGAATGGTACATCATGGTGTCATCTGCATACAGGAGAATATCAGCATGTGTCACCCTGTGATCAGTCATATTAATGTCAGTAAAAGAGGACCCAGTGTGGAGCCCTGTGGTACCCCTCAACACATACTGAATAATTCATGTGAACAAACTGAGATGAGTCAGTGAGACAGCTGTTCATTAAAGCAACAGATGTCTCTTTTATCAGGTTAGAGCACTCAGCAGGTCACATGACTTCAACAAGAAACAATAACCAATCACTATCAGTCCTGCACAGCTGCTGCTTTGTTTTACCTGTCTGACACTCACATATTGTTGTTGTCGTCCTCTCAGGTGTGTGTCTCCATGGCGACAGGTGTGTGTGTGTTGCTGAGTGTGTGGGTTGGTGTGTGCGTGGCGTTGAACCTCGACACGTCGTTCCCACTGCTGAAGACAGGCAGAGACGGAAGTCTGTTTGGACTGTCTGTCGCTCTGCACCAAGACCTGAAGACAGACCGTTACCTGTGAGTACAATGTTACCTGTCTGTTTATTACCTGTGAGTGCACACCTGTCTGTCTGTTAGCTGTCTGTCTGTTACCTGTGAGTACACACCTGTCTGTCTGCCTCTCTGTTGTACTCTCAGGTGTGTCCAGGTAAATGATTGACTCTGACTGTTGTTGTTCAGACTTCCTGTGTGAGTGTGTTGTACTTTATCAGTTAACAGCCGGTGGTTGTTGCACTGCAGGAATCTGACGGATGTGTGAAGCCACGACTTCCTGCAGCGCTGCAGTTAAAAATGAAGAGACACTGAGACAAAAACATGCTGCTCAGAATGTAAACGTGAGGCTTTGATGGAGATTTACAAAAGTCAAATAGAGTTCATGGAGCAGCTGATAACAGAACAGAGATGTCTGACTGTTAAAACTGGAGTAAATTTAACTGAAAAGTTTCAGTTTTGTAGATTCTGACCTTTATTTTAACAACTTTTATTGATTTATTTGAACATATAAAAGGTTCAACAGGATCGAATGGACAGACCTCTTGAAGAAAGAGCTTAAAAAGTGAAATCCTTCACAAACCAGAAGCTCCACCTCCACCTGGCTCATTGTTTTCTTGAGATTAACCCTTTTATACCATGTGACCATCTGCTCATTATGGAGAGCCAAAGTCATAACATCACTTCCTGTCTAGCCTCTGCTCCACTAGCTTCTTTAACTCAATGCAATGATACATTTGTGTTTTTGGCAAAGTTAAAAAAGATCACAGTTCCCATGAACATTTACCAGCGCCGGTTCTTACATCATCGTAACTTGGTTTCATCCACATCCATGAAACTCACCAACGCTGTCTTCTAAAGTCATTCTTCAATTTTGTAGCTGTAACCTCAGCTGCCTCATCTGTCGAGCAGTGACGCTTCGCCCACAAAGATCTATGGGAAATGGTGTTCCTTGAGTGCTAAAAAACATAAATATTGAACAAACAACCGTGTTATACAGTAATATGACATACTATCTATCATTCATTCATTCATCTGTCTGTTTCACTCACATCTTTCTTAATAACCCCTGGAACCTCCCCAAGGACTCCTGGATCCTCATCTAGGACCCTTAGAACTATCCCAAGGAATCATTCTTAGACCTTCAGAATCCACCTCAAGCCTCCTTTCTGAAGGACTCCAGGCACATCTGGAGGACTGTTTGAGCTACCTTAATGACTCCTGCAACTTTCTCAATGACCTGTTGATCCTCCTCCATGCCTCTTAGAAGTGTGTGTGTGCTGCAGTGTAATAATGTGTTGCATGAGGAGTTCTGTAAATGAGAAATACTATAACCCTGTTACACAAGAGGAATTCACACACACACACTCAGAGTCAGGTGGATGCCCTGCAGTGTTAATAATCTGTTTGGATTCTCCTGAAACATCAGGTACAGCTGGAGGTTGAAGTTGAAAATGGTCAAGGAGTCATCGAGGAAGTTCCAGGGGTTATTAAGAAATTTGTAGGGGTCCTTGGAACCCTGGTGGAAGTTCAAGGGATCCTTAAAGCAGTTCCAGGAGTTCTGGAGGAGGTTTGATGAGATCTTAAGGAAGTTCTAAATGTACTTGAAGAGGTTTCATGAGTCTTTAGAGAGTTTTGGGGGTCCTTGAGTAACTTCTTGGGGTCCTTGCAGAGACTCCAGGAGCCACTGAGGAGGTTTTATGGGACCTTGACAAAGTTGTAGGGCTCCTGGAGTAGGTTCCTTGGGGAGGTTCTGCAGGTCCTTGAATAGGTTACAGGAGTCCTTTAGGAAGTTCTAGGAGTCCTGGAGCAGATTCCAGGAGTCACTGAGGAATTTCTACAGGGCCTTGATGTGGTTTTAGGAGTCCTTTAGGACTCGTATGGTCTCCTGTCGGTATAGTCTGATAACATATATGTATCTGTCAGTAAAACAGAGCTCAGTGAGTTTGAGCAGCTGCTGCTGTATCTGATGCTGACAGGTCACATGATCTCTGGGTCACATGGTCTCAGGGTCACATGGTCTCACACTGAATGATTCAACATGTTTCATGTGAGTTCAGAAGGAGCCTCTGAGTGTTTTAAATGAGATTAAGCCGATCGTGTTCCTGTTGTTTTCACCTGCATGCACCTGTCCCCTTCACCTCCCCCTTCACCTCCCCCCTGAGGAGGCACTTCACAGTCTGAACCCTCTGGTCCAGAGTGTCGAGGTCACTCAGAGGTCACACAGCTATCTGTCTCTACAGTCACCATGACGACCGTCTCTTTATGTTCTGTAATTGGATTGGCTGCTAATGTTCCACACACGCACACACACGCACACATGCACACACATACACACGCACACACACACACACACACACACACACACACACAC
>NTHP01001078.1:18101-29131 GCA_003416845.1 Oplegnathus fasciatus | reverse complement strand
GCTTAGTTTACTCTGACATTTAGTTTGTTTGTTTTATTTTTGTACAATATCAAATATAAATATAAAAATTACAGGTTAAAACACAAAGAAATATTCACACAATCACAACAACATATTTATAACTACTGTCAACATTCATCTGTGCAAACCAGAATCTACTATATTGTTCAACATTTAAACGTTGGCCATGAAGAAATTCTCAACATATTTCTTAAAAACTTCTGAGGGAAAGTTTACAATTACTGAGAATTGAACTCCAGATTCCCAGATCTTGAAAATGCAGCTGAAGCTGAGACTGTTGTAAAACAGAGCTTAATATACTGAGATAATTATTAAGGACAGAGTGTAACTGAAAGTTACCTGAAGTTTATTCATTAGGAAAACACAGACGAAGGAAGACCCTGTGAAAATGGGATCTGTGTGGTTCCTGTATCCTACAAAATAAAAGTTGAAGACATCTTTTGCAGTTTTGTACAGTGCGTACTCATCCAAGCTATGTTGCAGTAAGTTCTATACAGTAAAGGTAAATAATAATAATAATAATAATAATAATAATAATGTGGTGCTGAAATGAAGCATGTGTCTTGTTTTACATTTTTAGTGTTGAGCAGCTTTTCAGAGTTGCTCATGCTTGATCTGGTCCTGTTATATCCTTTAATTAATCAGTTTCTGTGTTAATGAACTCTGAGACAAACTGACGCACTTGATCACCTGTCAAATAAAAAAAAATATGCTCATGAAACATCCTCATGTATATAAGGCTACGTTCAGACTGCAGGCAAAATGACCCAAATCTGATTTTTTTTGCTCAGATGTGACTCAGGTCAGATTTTTTCACAACAGTGTGAACAGCACAAATCACCTGGGATCTGATATTTTCAATTCTGATTTGAGCCACTTTCCTGGTCCTAAATCAGATACAGGTCAGATTTTTTACAATGCGACCTCAATCTGAACGGTCATATCGGAATTCATGTGACTTTTACGTCACTCTAGAACGATGTTCGTCACGAGAGGCGCTGACAGATGTAGTTAAAAGTTGCCCTTGACATCCTGAAATTTTGGATGAAATCTGTTCTGTGAAACAGTTTCCATTCATGTCACGATCCCACCACTCCTGGCTCCGCCTCTGCCTCCACACACACCTCCGTACAGAAGTAGGAGCAATTGCTCCACAAAAAGCCATAATTAATTCTCCTTCTTGAGTCTAAGATGAACTTAAAGTTTCCTGTATGCTGGATTACTTCATGGTGGATCAGAGAACAACCTGTGTTTATTGGTAACTACATTACAAGATCAAAAGCATTGAGTGGAGTTTCTCAAGGCTCGATTCCTGGTCCTCTCCTGTTTAATCTCAAAATGCCACTGAATAATAACAACAACTGTTTTTACCTTAATTATGTGTATTACAGTTGTATCATCATGTGACTACAGATTCACTGAAGTCCACAGAGTAAATCAATGATTAAATGTGACAAAATGTTATATAATTCTACTCAAAACTGTGGTGAGAATTAATTCATTTCTATTCCTTTGTCTGTTATCCTTTTATTTTTTGCACTTTATGCTATTTAAGTTTGTTTTCTGACTTTTTAAATGCTAGTTTAGTTTTTAGTTTAGTTTCTTTGACTTGTCTTTGTGTTTTGAAGCTGCTATAGAAATGAACTTAAACATTTTTAAATTAAATCTGTATTTGCACATAAATCCAATGTTGTTGACATTTCATACATAAATATTGACAGCGTGTGCTGATTCTGGATGACACTAATATTAAGCTCTTTGTCTTACAGCCAATCAGAGGGCTGTGTCTTCTTTAACTGTCTGTCTGTCTGTCTGTCTGTTTCTCAGCTGTCCACTTCATTGTGACCGCTGACGTCACCAGCCTCAAGTCCCGCATCCGTTTCCGTGACAACGGGCAGAGCGTGTACTCTGGTTACCTGTCGATGCCGAAAAAACAATGTGAAACCCTGAGAGTCGGACTGCTGGTGAGACACACTCATATAACAGATAACAGTCTGATGCCCTGTTAGCGCCGCCTACAGGCCGCAGTGCTCATTACAGCCTCATTTGTCCTGATGGTGGCGCTAGAGGAAAGATCATGGATTCATTCAAATCTGAAGGGATCATCAACATCAGGATATTTACTGATCTGACTGGTTCATGTAGATATTTTGAATTATTAACAGCGGATCTGAAGGAAAAGGTTTGAACTTTATTGAACATTCACTTTTTTTAACAATTGAAAATAAATGCTAAGGCCACCACAGCTATTACTACCAATAATAAGAAAAATGCACTCATTAACATGTTTATGGCGCTCGATTTCCGAAGGGAAAAAACATCTGAGTTCTGAAATTTGATGCAAAAGTTTCAGCAGGGTTTCAGATATTCTGACGTTTAATTGAAGGAAATTCTGCTGTGTGAGATAAGACCAACTGATTCTTCTGAGCTTTAATCAGTCTGCTGCTGACAGAGTTCACATCCTGCTTCTCCACCAGGGTTCAGAGGAAAAACTTAAACTCAAAATGCCGCAAAAAACACTATCTCAAAGGAACAGTTTGATGTTTTTGTACAGAACTTGTTTAGAGAACAGGAGGATTTCTCAGACTGCTCCTTTAAACAGCATTGGTGGATGTTGAATTTTCAGTTGGTCTACATGCAGGTAAAAGCGTTGAGCAGTGCAGGTTGAGGTAAAGTTCACGATGTTCTGGGCTCGTCCTGTCATGTCTTCAAGTAGTTCTTATCAGTATGTTTGTGTTTCTGCCCACATTTTTTCTGCTTGTTTGTTCAGGACGACAGATGTGTGATGACTCAGTGAACGTCGTCCTGTGATGCTGACGTCATGTCTGAAACCTGTCACATCAGGCCTGATGTTTAAGCTCCTGTTCATTTCACATTCCTGCTGGTCATTCTCCAGATCATCCTTCTGCTTTCAGCTTGATTTGAACAGCTGGTTTCACTTCATTTAAATCAACCTGCACGGGGATAATACTTCATAACCTGTGTTTAGTTTATGTTCTGTTAAAGAGAAATCATCATCGTGTGTCCTGATGCTGCAGCAGAGCTTGACCTGAAAATGATCACTGTTGCATTCAAGGACACTCTGGACTCATCTGTTGCTCTGACAAGCTGTCTTCAGATGAACAGATGACAGAAGACAAACAAAAACAAACTTGGACAATGAGAAAAGTAGAGCAGTTCCTCTTATGAAAGTGATGTTTGGTGATGTCTGGTCTGTGTGTTTGTGTTCTGCAGAGTCCGATCCGAGACAAAGTGGAACCTCTGGTGTTCTCGCTGAACGCCTCTCTGTACGAGAAGGTTCCCAAGAAAAGAAACATCATACAGGACCTGAAACGCCTCCCTGTGATGAGCCAGACCCCCCGACCCATCAGAACCCAGGTCAGAACCCACAGAAGCCTTCAGAACCCAACCCATTAGAAACCAGATCAGAATCCATCAGAACCCAGGTCAAAATCCATCAGAATCCAGGTCATAACCAAGTGGAACTCTTAACCTACAGAACCAGAATCAGAAAATCGTCAGAACCAATCAGAACCCATTTAAAAACTAGTCAGTACCCAGTTAAGAACACAGAACCATGTCCAAACTGATCAGAACCTAGGTCAGAATCCAGGTCAGGAACTGGTTCACAAATGAGAATCAAAGAGACACATCAGATCAGATCCAAGATCAGAACTAAACAGAACCCATTTGCAAACCAATCACAGTTCAGATCAAAACCTGGATCAGAATTCGCGGAACCCATCACCAGGTCAGAATCAAACAGAGGCCAGGTCAGAACTTGGCAGAATCCAGCTAAAGTCACAAGCAATCATAAAACAGATCCCAATAATTCAGGTCAGGACCCATCACAATTTACTTAAAAAACATCTGAACAGGCATTAGAACCCACCACAGAATGGATCAGAACCGAGGTCAGAATCCAGGACATGACCTATCCAATCCAAGGTCAGAAGCAAACAGAATCCACAGAAAAACTCTTAAGAACACAGGAAACAGGAGAACCCAGGTCAGAACCAAACACACATCAAGTAAGAATTCAAGAGAACTCAGCTTTGAATTACAGCGACATGAAAAAGACTTTCTTCATCTATCAGATCCACATCCAGAAGGCCTGTGGTTCCGATAACCGTTGCCATAGCAACCTGCAGATGACGGCCCAGTTCACAGATGAGAACCAGAAACCCTTCCCCATGTGAGTGAACTCCTCCATACCAGACTGTGGGTCCACTTTAATAAAACACAAGCTAAAAGGCTTCTCATGCCCTCTGTCTTTGTGCCAAAACATATCAGTTTTGTGGGTTCAACACACAGTTGCGCAGGTAACTGATTAATTGATTATTCATATTGATCATATTGAATACATCTGATTACTAATGAGAGGTACGGTGGTACAGCAGTATAATTCAGCAGTATAAAGAGGCACTTTGTTCCTTCCTCCAAGTAAAGCAATAAATAAAAGAAATATAGCGGGTCTAAGGCTGAGCTTAGGAATGTGGCAAGCCCCTCTCATTTTTCATTATTGGATCATGTGACAGACTGACTCCAGGTGATTCTTTACTTTATTTTAACTGGTCAGTCCAACCACACTGCCTACAAGTCTACCTGCAGCCTACAGCATCTAGCTTACTAATTCTAACGCTACTCCCACTGCTAACATGCTAGATTAGTTTGCTCTGAAAATGTTAGCATAACTTTATTAGCATTAACGTTAAGGGTGTGAATTTTGTCACATAACTTTAATGAGACTTGGACTTGACTACTTGACTGGAGACTTGATGTGGACTTGCTCTGAAACACTTGGGCCTTGATGTGAAACTTGGCTTTAACTTGTCCTAAAGGACATGGGACTTGACTTAGACTTGTCCTGAAGGGCTTGACTACATGACCTGAGACTTGACGTGCACTTACCTTAAAGGACCTGGGACTTGACTTGGATTTACCCTAAAAGATTTGACTACTTGACTTGATGTACACCTGCCCTAAAAGACTTGGGACTTGGCTTGAGACTTGACATGGACTTGTCCTAAAGGACTTGACTACTTGACTTAAGACTTGACTCACACATGCACATTAGACTTGACAATGACTAGTCCTAACCCTAGGGCAAGCAGGACTTGACTTGAGACTGGACTTGCCTTACAGGACCTGGGACTTTGCTTAGGCTTGCCTTTCAGGATCTGGGAGTTGACATGGACATGCCCTTAAGTACTTGAGAATTTGACTTGAAATTTGAGGTGTACATTCCCTGAATGATATTACTACTTGACTTGACTCGTTCCCTAAAGGACCTGGGACTTGACTTGAGACTTGACTTAAGAATTAACTTGGATGTTCCATAAAGGACTTGGGACTTTACCTAGCTTTTCCCTTAAAGAGTTACTGTGATGTTGTGATTTGTGTACTTTTGTGTGTACGTTTCTGTATTTCCAGGAAGAAGGACAGTCAGGTGTTGTACTACAAAAGCAGCATTAACCGATTGTTTCTGGAGGTTAACATCAGCAACACACCATCACCGGGCCGAACAGCAGAGGATGCTCACAATGCCGTTTTGAACATTAGCATCCCACCATTGCTCATATACTCCGGAGTCCGAACGAAGGTAGTAAAGCTAAAGATCTTTGTCATCCAGCTTTTAGCAGGTAGGGAACAAGACAATGATATTGCATAGGAGTGGATATTCAAGCTGAAGCTGCAATTATATTACTGAGCATGAGCATGTAGAGAGGAGTAGTGGAGTTAGTATTGAGCCTTGAGGGACACTATATGTTACAATATGGAAAGATAAACAGGAATGGTCTATTAGAAACAGGCTACTAATAAATGTTAAAGTGTTCAGAAAACCAAAAGACTTTGCTTATGAAAACTTGACTTGAACCAGCTGTAAAGGACTTGACTTGAGACTTGACTTGGACTTGCCACAGTAGGACTTGAGACTGGACTTTACACTGACCTATAAGACTTGGGACCTGACTTGAGACCTGACTTGGACTTGGCCTAGAAGACTTATTGATCTGAGATTTGACTTAAATTTGCTCCAAAAGACCTTAGACTTGACTTAGACTTGTCCAAAAGGACTTGGGATGTGACTTGAGATTTGCCTTTGACTCACACTAAAGGACGTGACTACTTGACTGGAGATCTGACTTGAACTTACCCTAAACAACTTGACTTATTGACTTGAGACTGGACTTGGACTTACCCTGAAGGACTTGACTGATTGACTTGAGACTTACCCTGAAGGACCCGGGACTTGACTTGGACCTGTTACTCCTACAGTCAGTCTTGTGTTTGTTTGTGTTTCAGGGTGACGGACAGGTGATGGTGGAGTGTTCTGTTGAGGACCATGTTCTTCTGTGTGAGCTGGGGAACCCCTTCAAAAGCAACCAGAAGGTACGTTCTTGACAGTCCAGTACTGCTGCCACTGCAGTACTGCTAGTACTATTGTCTGTATTACTGTCTGTACTGCAGTACTCCTGCTGAGATTCTCCCCGATCCTCTGTCTCTTTCTGTATTTCAGGTTCAGGTGTTGATCATATTTCAGCCGTCTGAGATCAGTTTAGACACCAGAGAGATTCAGTCTCTGCTGCAGCTGTCCACGTATGACACACACACACACACACACACACACCTGTCTAAATGTGTTTTATTGGACAGGTACTGAGTTGTGTCTCTGTGTGTCTTCAGACTCAGTGAGCAGTCAGACCTGTTTCCAGTTTCTGTCTCAATGTTGGTGGAGTATTCACTGCAGACATCTCTCACTCTGTGAGTAATACACAGTATAAAAGGTTTAATGTAGACCTCTGACCTTTGACCTGATGACCTCACCTCTCGCATTGGTTGATTGTGTCCTGACAGAATCAATCCCCCAGGCCACGCCTCCTTCAGTGGTCACGTGGTCGGTGACTCGGCCATGAAGAAGACGGAGGATGTTGGTAGTCTGCTGCTCTTCACCTTCCAGGTTTGTCTAAAATCAGTCTGACTGTTCATGTAAACAGACCAGGTGTTAACTCACTACCCTCTCTGATAGGTGCACATCAATGGGAAGCCGCTGGGTCGCCTAGGCAACCTGCAGGTGGAGTTTGATTGGCCAAGGGAGGTGTCCAATGGGAAGTGGCTGCTGTACCTCGCAGAGATACAAGTGACCGGCACATCAGAGCCTCGCTGTGCTCCGCCTGGCAACATCATCAACCCCCTCAACCTCATGGTAACTATGGCAACATCAGCCCCACATTGACCTCTTTATTCCATACAGACTCCTCAAGGAGGAACGTCTTGATAGTTAGTGACAGGGTTAATATCTGTGAGCAGCTCTTCTTGTTTACATACTGAGGTGTGACACTGGATCCTTGGAAACTGAGATCATCAAAAAATTACAATTACCAGTACAAGTTTCAGTAGTTTTATTGTGTTATTGTTGGTTCTTAGTTAAATTGAGCACTTCAGCACCGGACTCCCCACATGTGCTGAGCGCTAAATAATTCAAGCCTCGAAACCTAAACATGATTCTTTGTATTAATTTAATCAGTTGGTCTGTTGTTAGGACAAACCTTACTAAACAAAATATAATCTACATGGTTTGAATATACCAACTCCAAAATGAGAAAGAAGACTGATGAAGAGTGATTTCAAAAGTTATTTTTGTGCCCAGGTACAGCAGTGTAAACATTTGGGAACACTGTTTTTTCCTTGTAACAGACGTCCTGATTACAGTCCCAATTTGTCTCAACAGAGACGCTCCTCCTGTCACTTTTTAAATATCTTTGAGCTCATGAATTATTTCTGTTCTTGTTTGCTCAGCTGTCGAAGGAGGAGAAGAAGAAGAGAAGGAGCCTGGACGAGGAGGTGAAAGAGAAGAAGGAGGAGCAGAGGGAAAAAACTCTACCTGTCCTCCACCTGCAGGGACAGAAAAAGAAGTCCTACACTCTGGTACAAACTCACTCATGTGTAGCGTTGCTTCTGTTGTTAGTGCAGTACTGCAGCCACCCACAGGGGGCAACTTTTGCAGTGTTAGGACATTTTGAAAAGTTAGGGCATTTTTGGAGAGTGACAACTTTGTTAGACCTTGTGAGCACATTTTAGGAAAGTGAGGACATTTTTGTGAAATGAGGACATTTTTTTTGTCCTTACTTCTTCAAAGGGCTGTTTGAGGGTCTAGACTTTATTTTAGGGTTAAACTTTCAGTTTCGGGTTAGGGGCTGGGGAATACGCTTTGTAAATTAGGGTACTCACAGGTATAAAAGTACTTGTGTGTTTGTGTGTGCAGGACTGTGTGCATGGGGCTAACTGTGTGACGTTCGTCTGTCCGCTGGTCAACATGAACAACTCAGCGACTCTGACTGTCAGAGCCAGACTGTGGAACTCCACAATGATCGAGGTACAAACACTTTCACCACATTTTAATTCAACTTTAAAGAATCGTCACCATCTCTGCAGCTCTTTGGAGCTTTTTAGCCTCTTTAAGCTGATAATTTTGGTTTTGTGGCACATTTCCACTGTACACGACCTGCTGAGCAGCAACCAGCAGACAGACTCAGTTAGAGAGCAGCTGTTGAACATAGTGGAGCATTTAGCAGCTAAAGAGACAGATATTTCCCTCAGGAGGTGGTGGAGACCAAAAACAGAGCTAAAAGAGAGAGAATACTGGACTCATTCACATTCATCAGGTGACACAAACAGACTCCACATGAAGGATCATGTTGAAACTGCTGGATGTGGAAGTAGGTCACAGTGTGCCAACATGTTACTTTATAAGCTGATAATATATCAGGACTGTGTTTGTGTTTTTCTGCCATCTAGTGGTCAAAATTAAATGATTGCTTCTATAAATCAGATCTTCTTGCGTGTGTTTTAGGACTACAGCGATGCGAGGAGTGTGTTGGTTCGAGGCCGGGCGACTCTGAAGCTGCAGACTAACAAATCGACCATCAACATGGAGTCTAACAGCACAAAGGTACTAAACTGCTGCTAGCGCCCCCTAGAGGCTGCAGTGTTCATTACAGACACACTGATGACGGATCTTGTTAAATCCTTACCATCAATGTGTTTGTAGTTTCCTGTGTTACCTCCTGAATCACAGTGGTCTTCCTCTGCAGATTGAGGTCCACATTTATCCGGACCTGGGGCAGCAGGTGGACTCCAGCGCCCCCCTGTGGATCATCGTGGTGTCGGTCCTGGCTGGAGTCTTACTGCTGGCTCTGATCTGTCTGCTGCTCTGGAAGGTAAGCTGAGCTGTAACATGCACAGAGGAAATCCACCAGCAGAAAACTCAACCAGGAGAACTAAACACTTCTGTCTTATCACTGGTTGTAGTTTTAGGATCTACTATGGACCAAAGTCCCCAGAAACATGATTATTTTCATGTTTTGCTTTCTCATCACCATAAAATCATTAATTTGTAATGTTATCATCACCTCCTGGTTGGTAAAGTGCCACTGTGTCGCCCCCTGCTGTTCAGTGTGGTTTCTTCAGGAGAGCCAGCACCAGAGAGCTGTACCAGGCAAAGACCCAGAAAGCCCACATGAAGAGCCAGCCGTCTGAGAACGAGAGGCTGGAAGAGGAGCTCTGAGGCTGGGCAGACTGCTGCCAGAGGCCCTGCTGTAAGGACCAGCTGCTGACTGACTGTTTACTGACTGACTGTTTACTGACTGTTACTGACTGACTGTTTACTGACTGTTACTGACTGACTGTTTATTGACTGACTGTTACCAACAGACTGTTACTGACTGACTGTTTACTGACTGTTACGACTGTTATTGACTGTTACTGACTGTTTACTGACTGTTACTGACTGACTATTACCGACTGACTGTTTACTGACTGACTGTTTACTGACTGTTACAACTGTTATTGACTGTTACTGACTGTTTACTGACTGTTACGACTGTTACTGACTGTTATTGACTGTTTACTGACTGTTTACTGACTGACTGTTACTGGCTGTTAACTGACTGACTGTTACTGAGTGTTTACTGACTGAGTGTTTACTGACTGTTTACTGACTGTTACCGACTGACTGTTTACTGACTGACTGTCACTGACTGTTTACTGACTGACTGTTACTGACTGTTACTGACTGTTACTGACTGACTATTACTGACTGTTACTGACTGTTTACTGACTGACTGTTACTGACTGTTTACTGACTGACTGTTTACTGACTGTTACCGACTGACTGTTTACTAACTGACTGATACTGACTGTTTACTGACTGACTGTTTACTAACTGTTACCGACTGACTGTTTACTGACTGACTGTTACTGACTGTTTACTGACTGACTGTTTACTGACTGTTTACTGACTGTTTATTGACTGACTGTTACTGACTGTTTACTGACTGACTGTTTACTGACTGTTACCGAGTGACTGTTACTGACTGTTACTGACTGACTGTTTATTGACTGACTGTTACCAACAGACTGTTACTGACTGACTGTTTACTGACTGTTACGACTGTTATTGACTGTTACTGACTGTTTACTGACTGTTACTGACTGACTATTACCGACTGACTGTTTACTGACTGACTGTTTACTGACTGTTACGGCTGTTACTGACTGTTACTGACTGTTTACTGACTGTTACCGACTGACTGTTTACTGACTGTTACAACTGTTATTGACTGTTATTGACTGTTTACTGACTGTTTACTGACTGTTACCGACTGACTGTTTACTGACTGACTGTCACTGACTGTTTACTGACTGTTACTGACTGACTATTACTGACTGTTACTGACTGTTTACTGACTGACTATTTACTGACTGTTACCGACTGACTGTTTACTAACTGACTGATACTGACTGTTTACTGACTGACTGTTTACTGACTGTTACCGACTGACTGTTTACTGACTGTTTACTGACTGACTGTCATTGACTGTTACTGACTGTTTACTGACTGTTTACTGACTGACTGTTACTGGCTGTTAACTGACTCACTGTTACTGAGTGTTTACTGTTACCGAGTGACTGTTACTGACTGACTGTCACTGACTGTTTACTGACTG
>NTHP01001077.1:72519-82955 GCA_003416845.1 Oplegnathus fasciatus | reverse complement strand
AAAAGCTTCATATCATGCTTGGAGCCCATTGAAGAACAATAATTTTCAACAGGGAGTGCAGGTGCTTCAAAGCGGGGTTACGCAAGTGGATAAATGAGAGGCACTTGGAGCATAAAAGCAGAATGTAAAGTGGTTTAAACACGTTGAAAACAACAACAAAAGGCACCCGTGCTACTAGAAATGCATCCTGTATGATTATAGCCCTGAGGCACATGTCAAATCAAACTTAATTATTTCAACGGGGACATTCCGGTCAATGCATTAGCAAAAGAATGACCCTTGATTTAGGGAAATTCATGTCATCAAAGTGTTTTGGATGTGAATTCACAATTTTGTGAAAACTGTGAGAAAATATAGTAATGTGTTGAGGATGGACATCCATTTCTACAGAATTACTATTTTATGAAAGCTTTTATTTAAAAATATTAAGTTTTATTTTGACATTTTAACGTTGTGTTTGCACTAGAGCCCTGAGCGGGACTGTTTTCTTAATCCCGCTCCCGTCTGTCCTGCTGGATTTCTGACCATTACCGCCCACCCGTACCCGCAAGCAATAGAGTTCCATAGATTTTGTGTCTTCTCCCATCCCGCAGGGGAAAAAAATTATCTTACTGTGTAGTATTAATAACGAGATGCATACCTGTCTGTCATAACGTAAATTATTTTTGTAGATCATTTGGCTAAATAATTGTCCTGTTTCATCATTATGAGCCACCGTATCCATGGCAACGCCAATGAACATGCTCGGGTTCAGTCTAGTTCACAGTCATGTAAGAGGACTTGTTTAATGTCAGATCTGTTTACGTGGTGTTTATTCTTAATAAACCAGCTGTTATTTCAAGACAGTGTGATCATTGGATCATTTAAAGAAACTAATTTCTACAATTTTCATCCCCCAGAAATCCCGCTGACAGCAAAGTTTAAATTGCCTACTCCCGCGAGATTTATGTTGGATCCCATGGGATCCCAATCCCAATGCAGGGCTTTAGTTTGCACTTTAGGAGACAAAAAAATGTTTATCCTTTATTTAACTTGAAGTTCTACTGAGTTTTACTTCTCTCATTCTTCAAGTTAGAGGTCATAAAACTGGAGAGCACTTCTACTGGAGATGTTAAGGGTTCAAGAAGCAGAAAATAAGATTTCTAAAGTAGTCTCATAGCACAAAATTATCATTATATCGTGTATCTGCAGAGTGTTTGTAGAGGTTACGTCCAGTACCAGTAATTCAACCTTTATTTGGCCAGGTTCTGAGATTCTTAGATTTTTTTATTTATCTATTTATTTTTTCAAAACTCAATCTTCTTCTATGAAATAGAGCTCCCTACCTATTAAGGTTTAAAATCCCCTGCCCACCTACTGACATTTTCAAGTGCTCATCAATGGCACCTGAGACCATGAATGAGTGCAGCAACACATTTCCGTCATGGTTCGGCCTTGCTCTCAAAAATAATAAATATAAGAAGATACAGTACTAACAATAATATTTCTGCAACCTCTGCTCTGTCTAGCTCTGTCTTTCTGTGAACTAGAAAGGGAATATTGTGTTAAGCTGTTTTACATGAAGGGGTGGACAAACTAACAGAAACAATCTAACATAACGCAACGCAATGACAACATCCTATATCCGAAAACACTGGTACTGCGTTACATGAATCCACAGCTCTGACTGCTTCGGTGTGTTGGTGCGCATTGTTTTGTCTTGTTTTGTTTTTAATTTCTGTTTTCTGCTGTGGTACCTGGAGCCCTTTCATCGGAAAAGAGCTCATGAATATCAGGGAAACAACTTAAGCCTGGGCTTCTCCACTACTGCCCACCTCAGAGGCCCCTTCCTGCCCTACAACAGGGACGACTCTCTCCATGCTGCAGAGGAATATTAACAGGCTTTTCAAGAGGCAGAACCCCCGCAAAGTAACTGGGCCAGACTCTCTCCATCCACCCTGAACACCTCACCAGTCTCCTTCAAGACCTCTATCATCATCCCTGTCCCCAAACAACCAAGGACTATAGGACTTAATGACTACAGAATCATCACCCTGACCTCATTTGAGCGCCTTGTCCTGTCACACCTTGGATCCATTACTGACCCACTCCTGGACCCCTACAGTTCGCCTACAGAGCCAACAGGTCTGTAGACATGGCTCTCCACCTCATCCTCCAGCACGTGGAGTCGTCAGAAACCTATGCCAGGATCTTATTTGTGGACTTCAGCTCTGCCTTCAATACCATCATCCCGGCTCTGCTGCAGGACAAGCTCTCCCAACTGAGTGTGCTTGACTGTGTCTGACAGGAGGCAGCACGTGAACCTGGGGAAACATGTCTCTGACTCCTGGACCAGCAACACCAGATCTCCCAAGGCTGCGTTCTTTCCTCTCTGTTCTTTTCCCTGTATACCAACAGCTGCACCTCCAGTCATCAGTCCATCAAGCTCCTGAAGTTTGTGGATGACACGACCCTCATTGGGCTCATCTCTGGTGGGCATGAGTCTGCCTATAGGTGGGATATTGATCATCTGGTGACCTGGTGCAGTCAGAACAATTTGGAGCTCAACACTTTAAAGACAGTGAAGATGGTAGTGGACGTCAGAAATAACCCAGTCCCACCCACCCCCATCATCCTGCATGACTCCCCAGTCGACACTGTGGGGTCCTTCATCTTCCTGGGCATCATCATCACCCAAGACCTTAAGTGGGAGCTGAACATCAGCTACATCAGCCTACCCCACTCTGGACACAAACTGTTTCAGACTCTCCCTGCTGGCAGGAGGCTGCGGTCCATCAGGACCAAAACCTCACGCCATAAGGCATCTGCAGCTAGCCTCATCAACGAGGCCCGGACGGGACCCTCACTGATATTGATTCTTATACTCCCGCCCCACAGTCGCTACACATTACATTAACTTAAAGCACACGCACCTGACTCAATGCGTTACATTAACGCACATGTTTGGACTACTATCTCACACATTGCACATATTCTTTATACTTAATAATGTGAACCTTTGCATGTTCCCTGGTTTATATTTTACGCATTCCTTGGCCAACATTTTGCACATTCCTGCACAAACTGTACAGCTCTTTCATTTAAGTAACAGTCATATTGTAGATATTTTTTATAATATTTTTTCATGTTTTATTGTCAATTCTGCTTTACATGTATTCTTCTTGACTTGCAGTACTTGCTTTTACCTTTCTTTATATTTTCTAATTAATCACCTTATTGGTCTGAAAACATCTAGCCAAAGGACTGCAGTTGAAAATAAGCCAGTTGGCTAACACTGGCACATTTACAGAAATGTTGATTAATATTTGTTGTCCTTATAAATAAATTAAAAAAAAATAAAACTATGTTGTTAATGGATGGTAATAGCACGTCAACCATGTAACGTTAAGCAGATGATTTCATTTACTTATTTGTGCAGAGTGAATGAAGCCGCATTCAAAACATCCATTCTGAAAAGTTGCAAAAGTTTCTAAAATTAAATTTGGCGCCCAGTGCAGAGCATGTGGTGCACAGATGAAAGCAAAGACGCAAACAGGTGAGAGGTTCATTCAAATGTTCAGTGTGAAGTGAGTTGTCGGTATTTTGGTGCAGAATGTGTCTTAGACAGTGTGCTGAGAACAGACGTCTCAGAACCACTGTATAATTCTGGCACGTTAATCTGCTGCCACTTGGTTATTTTATCAACAAGAGCAAGCAAATTCCATTCCATTAGCTATAACCGCTTATCCTTTATAGGGTCGTGAGGCAGGAGCCAATCACAGGGCTGACAGGTTTAATGTGGTTAAAGCAGGAATGTCGGTAAAGCAGTCTGCATTGATCTATAAATTAATATGAGTGATTCTTACAGTATCTATTGTCCACAGCTGCTTCAGACCTTCTCCTTCAGTTCATTAAATCTCTCTGATTTGAGAAGTGCCACGTCAGAGCACAGTTTCATTATGTGAAGCTGTCCACTGTGTTTACCTCGATTAAATCACATGCAAATGACACCAGGTTGCTACTGAATAACCACACACACCTCTACATGCATCAGACTGGTCGGTTATAACTTGGTATTCTGCCTGTTTGTGCGGGAGACATTGGATTACCAGAGCACATTAATACTGTGTGTCAAGACCTCCTTTTCAATTTATTTTTGTTTTTTTTGTGTTTATTCTTGAAATGCATGACGGTGCACAGGCTGCTGTATCAGGTTTTACGATATGAAGTAATTTATAACATGAGAGAGTAGAATTAAAACTGGAAGTGCTGGATTGATGCGATCATATAAATGGCTTCACCAAACTATTTTTTCATCATTTATTTCTATTGTTATTGTTACAGCTATTGTTGTCATACCTCACTGTGATTCACTCAGCTGTTTTAGAGCAATGAGATGAGCTATGTGTTTGGCTGAGAGTTATTAATCACCACAACCTCTGATCTATATTCCAATTCACCAGCATGTTTGCACTTTGTGCTGCTGCACAACCAGTCCGTGCACCCAAGACTGACCTTTTTGTGCTTGTCGTTGCAGTTAAAATAGGGCCCATTGTGTTATATTCCTATATCACTATATATTTGTTGTTATGTTTGCTATATAATAATACGTCAATGAATGTAGCAAACATAATAAGAATTCAGTCCTGAGAACTCGGGAAAGCCACTAAATTTCAGCCCAAGCATGATGTCATGGTGCTACGCTTTCTCCAGCCAGTAGTACAACAAAATTTGACCTGTCTCTTAGCAAAGTTGGCCCTCAAATGTCAATCACTGCCACGGGAAATGCTCATCCTGTGGCTTGTCCAAAAGCTGCTTCATCCTGTTTTGAAAAATCAGAATCAGAATCAGAATGCAGTTTATTGCTAAGTAGGTTTTCACATACAAGGAATTTGCTTTGGTATGGTGTATAACAATAAACATAGTAGGTAGAAAATATAAAGAAAGATGCAAGCAAGTACTGCAAGTCAAGAAGCATAAATATAAAATTGAAAGTAACATATGGAAAAAATACACACAGTTAAAAAATGTTATTTAGATAAAACTCCAAGCACTTTTTGTTTAGTTTAGTGAACTTCTTGTATTTTGAGTTGAGAAAACTCAATAATATACAGTAACCGTAAGACTAAAAATTGAGTAGAGCCACCATGAAAAAGCCAAGAAAACGAGTTCAACAAACTTTATTTAAGTGAGCATATCAATTACATCAGACATGATCAAATTGAGTACAGTTAAAGACAATTGCTGTGAAAACTGAGTTGCATCAACTGCAATAGTCACATTTTAACATTCACACTCTTATGTGTATATTGCATCAAATCTACAATGAATAATTAGTTAGCATTAACACAATTCACATTTTAACAAATAAAATGCATTTGAAAAACAAATAATGTTGACATTAAATCATTTATGTCTAATACCCAAATACATGAAGTAATTCTTGTTAGTGTCACTCACTTCCTGTAACACAGCAGAGTAAATTTAAACATTGTTTAACCCTTTGCACCCTGCAATAGAAATGGTCCGCCGGTGCCTACATTGGTATTTTTGCTTATTGTGATGTAATTTCACAGTATCAGTATCTTCAAATGCTTCATATCCCTAAAATCTGTACAACCTAAGCTAAAAGGTTATGTAAGTCAATAAACCATAATAATTGCTAAAAGTATTGAAATTGTGTCATAAATGAAAAAAAAAAAATTCAAAAATCAGACGTTAAATTTAATCAAATTTCACTAAATAAACATACAATATGTACAGGTACAGGTACAGATGGGACAAAGTGTCAGGTTTAACATTCTGGGAGTCAGGGTGATATGACAGGGAAAAGCTGAAACGTTTGAAAAAGAGGGCCCACCTGGCTTGTCTGGCGTTGAGACACTTGGCCGTCCTGTTGTACTCAAGATTTTTATGGTCCGTCCACACCAGAAAAAGATGCTCCGCTCCCTTCAGCCAATGGCGCCACCTTGACTGCCAGCAGCTCCCGATTCCCCACGTCATAGTTTCTCTCCATGGGTGACAGTTTCCGTGACGTGAAGGCGTGTTGTGAGAGGATGGCCCCAATGCCCAGGTCCTAGGCATCGACCTTGACAATGAATTGCCGTCTGGGAGCGTGACAATGGGGGCCAAGGTGAACCATTCCTTGCGCCTCTGAAAAGCCTGCTCAGACTGGGAGGACCACATAAACTTGACATGGGGAGAAGTCAGTGCATGCAGGGGAGTGGCCGGCAACAGTGCTGAAGTTTGTGATAAATCTTCTATAGAAGTCAGTAAACCCCAGAAACTGTTGAACCAGCTTACGGCTGATAGGTGTGGGCCAATTGGCAACAGCACTGACCTTGGCTGGGTCCATCTGGATGTTGTTCTCGGAAACAATGAAGCCCAGAAAAGTGACGATGGAAACGTGAAATTTGCAGTTTTCAGCCGTGACGAACAGCTGGTTGTCCAGAAGGTGTGGCAGGACCTGGCGAATGTGCTGGACATGTGACTGTTCGTCCAGGGAGAAGATGAGGATGCCATCGAAAAAAACAAAGACAAAACAGTCCAGCGTGTCCCTGAGGATGTTGTTCACCAGGGCCGGAAAAACAAATGGAGCATTGGTGAGATGAAATGGCATGACGAGGTATTCATAGTGTCCTGGGGGGGTATCGAAGGCCGTCTTCCACCCATCCCCCTCCCTTATTCTAACCAGGTGGTACGGGTTTCTTTTTTAAATTTTTTTTATTTCTGAGGTCTAGCTTGGTAAAAGCCTTAGCGCCTTGCAATAGTTTGAAAGCAGATGAGATAAGAGGGAGGGGGTACCTGGTTTTATGGTGATCTCCTTTAACCCACGGTAGTCAGTGCAAGGGTGAAGTGTCTTGTCTTTCTTGTCCACGAAAAAGAAGCCCGCTCCAGCGGGAGAAGAGGATGGGCAGATGATGTCAACAGCGAGGGAGTTGATGAAGAGTTGATGTTTTTCTCCATCGCTTCTCTCTCAGAAGCAGAGAGAGAGCAGAGACGTCCTCTAGAGGGAGCCGTACCAGGGGGCAGGTCTATGGCGCAGTCATAGGGATGATGCGGAGGTAGTGAGGTCGCCTGAGCCTTGATGAAGGCCTCCTTGAGGTCGAGGTAGCAGGATGAAACACAGGAGAGGTCCGGGAAGTCCGGGTCTGGTGTGGTGGGAGGCGGGGCTGCAACTGATGTGTTCAAGGACCCCCTGGGTTCGGGTGAACTGGACGAAACAGGCCCAGGCTGACGAGGAGGCTTGGAATCAGAGCCAGAAACACAACAGGTGGGTGAGCATCCCTTGCCCCAACCAATTACCTCTCTCAGAGTGAGTCTAGCTCTGCCCAGCTGCATAGGTTCCTCCGGGCCAGGAGGGGGCACAGACGAGTCAGCCGTGGAAGGAGGATGAGGAGGAAATCGCCACGAGGAAGAGTGAGAGGCAGTGGGGTGCCCCTTCTGGTAAGATGGGAAACAACAGGCATGGCTTTCTCTCTTTCCTGCTCAAAGAGGCGATTATCAATCTTGATGGAGAGGGCGATGAATGAGTCCAGGTCTAAGGGGAGCTCAAGGGGAGCCAACTGGTCTTTGATGACGTCAGCCAGACCGAAGCAGAACGTGTCGACCAGGGAAGGGGAGTTCCACCCGCTGTCGGCCGCCAGGGTGCGGAACTCAATGGCAAAATCAGCAACTTGCCATTTTCCCTGAGGTAGGCCCAGGTGCGCTCTTGCCGCCTCCTGGCCGGGAGTGCTTAGGTACATTCCAAGTCTCTTAAATTGCATCCACGTTTCCCTCACTTGCGTCCTTTCTTTGGATGTATGGAGGACGCATAGACGCAAGGAAACCATGCGAGGAGAGCGGAAACGAGGAAGTATGTTTTAAGAGAAATGAGATGCCCTCTGAAACGTCACGTGAACCGACATCCATTTCTGAAGACGGCAGCAGCTGATTGTAGCTGGATCAGCTGTCAGTCGGCTTTAACAGCTGTAGAGACTTGATGGAGTTTGTGTCTGCACACGTGCACTACACTAATACTAATAAAAGCGCACAGTTATCAGTGGCAGAGCAACAGTGTTTTCTCTCTGTAGCCTGTTACCTCTTTAACAAACACCTGCACATGAAGAACAACCTGCATTCTGTATTTATACTGTGTACTGTGTCCTGCTTGGAGGCACAGCAGAATGCCTTTATATTATTTACTCATTATTTGCATCTGTATTTATTGATTTTCTGATTGTGAATTAATTATTAACCCATAATAACCCAGAATAGGATTATGGTGTCTTTTGAACACCGGAAATTATTTATTAGGTTAAATGTTTCAGGGGAAATTGAAAAGATGTAACTCATATAATTGTAATTGTTCACTCAGGTAACCCACCTGGCTGCCCATGAAAGCCTGAAAGCTCTCATGCTGCTCCGAAAGCTCTCTAATACCACTGTAGACAGAGGCGAGCTGCTCCTCATGGTGGTGGATCCGTGTACCTTGAGCCCGAAGCGCGACAGTCAGTGGGTCAGAGCCAGCTGAGTCCATAGTGGCCAGACAGTTGAAACAGGACTCAAATGCACGACTCAGACACAGTCATAAAGTTAAAAAAACACAGTCTTTACTTGAGGCAAGGAGGGTTCAGTACACAGGAGAGCAGTCAGACAAGGCAAAGAAATCCGGCAGGGAACAGGCGGAGGTGAGGTCAGGAGAAAACTGGTCAAAAAGTCAAAAGCCGATTAACACTAACACTGGGAAAGACGCTGGAATGCTTGGCAAACAGGAATCCTGGCATAGTTTCCTGAGGACTCCAGGTGCTGGAGGATGAAGTGGATGGCCATGTTTACCGCATCCTCTACAGACCTGTTGACTCTGTAGGCAAACTGCAGGGGGATCCAGGAGTGGGTCTGTGATGGCCTTGAGGTGGGACGGCACAAGGCGCTCAAATGACTTCATTACGACAGAGGCCAGGGCGATGGGTCTCTAGTCATTAAGTACTGTAGTAATTGTTTTTTGGGGGACAGGGATGATGGTGGAGGTCTTTAAGCAGACTGGTACATGGTATGTCTCCAGTGAGGTGTTAAAAGTGTCTGTGAACACCGGAGACAGCTGATCAACATAGTGCTTCAGGGTGGATGGAGAGACACAGTCTGGCCTGGCTGCTTTGCGGGGGTTTTGCCTCTTAAAAAGCCTGTTAATGTCCCTCTTCAGGATGGAAAGAGTCGTCACTGTGGAAGGGGAGGAGGGGGCCTCTGAGGTGGGCAGTTGTGGAGAGGCCCAGGCCCCTGCTGAGGTGGGGGAGGTGGAGATGGTGGGCTGTAGCTGGTGGATGGAGTCAGGACTGTCCCATTGTCTTTCAAAGTGTCAATAGAAGTCATTCAGAACGTTGGCCAGGTGCAAGTCATTAATGGAGTGGGGGGCTTTAGGTTTATATTTGGTGATCTGTCTGAGCCCCTTCCAGACAACTCCAGAGCCACCTGATGAGAGCTGGTGTTGTAGTTTCTCAAAGTACAGTCAACACCAACCAAGCCCTGGATGAGCTGTATAGAGTTATCGACAGGACCAAGACCTCACAGCCGGAGGCTGCTTTTATTGTGGCCGGAGATTTTAACAACGGCAACCTAAAGAATGTCCAGGACAGACTGGTGATGAAGACCATTCAGCGGTGGTCCGACCAATCAGATTCGGCCCTACGTCACTGCTTTAGCACTACAGAATGGTGTGTGTTTATGGACAACAACATTAACGCAGACGCAGCCATTGGCTACATCGGCAAATGTATCAATGACGTCATATCGAGGATTATTGTACAGACATTCCCGAATCAGAAGCCCTGCGTTAACAGGGAAGTCTGTGCCTAACTTGAAGCACGGACTGACACCTACAACTTAGGTGATTTGGATGAGTACAAAAAGTCCAGGTGCGCGCTCCGGAGAGCTATCAGCAGTGCAAAGAGACAATATAAGGACAAGGTGGGGTCTAATGACCAGGGCTCCAACTCTAGGAACATGTGGGCTGGACTAAAAACCATCACTGACTACAAAAGGAAAACCAAATAGGTCAACTGATGACGCTATCGCCCTAACCCTCCACATTACCATCTCCCACCTGGACCAGAGGAACCCATATGTGAGAATGCTGTTCATTGACTACAGTTCAGCATTTAAAATTGCTGCCCTCCAAGCTCATCACCAAAATCAGAGACCTTATGCTCAACACCGCCTTCTATGACTGGATCCTGAACTTCCTGATGGGCAGATCCCAGGCTGTGCAGATAGGCAGCACCACATCCTCCACCCTGACTCTCAACACTGGTGCCCCTCAGGGCTGCGTACTCAGTCCTCTCCTGTACTCATCAGCCTGATGACCTGCGACAATGAGACGGCCTACAGAGAGGAGGTCAGAGCCCTGACATCTTGGTGCCAGGACAACAACCTCCATCTCAACGTCAGCAAAACAAAGGAGCTGATTGTGGACTACAGGAAGC